>PVJX010003184.1:0-112853 GCA_004027295.1 Dolichotis patagonum | reverse complement strand
CACACACATCCCCCTTACCTGTACAGGACCCCCCCATGCCACCTCACTCGCAGCTCCCATCACTTCCCTTGCACAACTGCTCCAAACACGCATCTGGATCCAACACCCCCACACACACTGCTCACACCTGCGACCCCCCACACACACTCTGCGCACACCTGCGACCCCACACACCTGCCAGCTCTGCAGACACCTGGTTTTACCCCCATCCTCCATTGCACACCTGTCCTCATAATCACTCCAGCACACACGTGCGTGCGTACATAGGTACATGGGCACACTCAACCAGAAGGATTCTTATCGCCGTATATCCCCTGAAGGGGCCTCAAGCCTCCTGCCGGCTCACCCCAAACCTCCACAGGGCCCATTTCTTCGACAAACGTTTGCATCCCCTCTCCAAAGCCGGGACCCCAGGCTGGGACGATGCCTTCCACCTCTTCGCTTTGCTCGCCGCCCACGGTCAGAGCCAGAACTGGTGGGCGCTCCCCCCACCCCCATCCTCCGCACCCCGCACCCCGCACCAACCCCGGCCCTGACCTGCTGCCTGCTGCCTGCTGCCTGCGGGCCGCGCACACCCAGCAATGCTGGCGCTCAGGGCCAGGCTGGGGTTGGGGGGTCCGGGGTCTGCTTGCGCTTTTCGGCTCCGGTCTTAGCGCCCCTGGCCGCAGCGCGCGGGGGCGGGAGGGGGCGGGGCGGGTGTCCCTGGCCCCGCCCTTCGGCGGAGCTGCGGAGGGAACCTTGAACCCGGTCCCAGAGCCTACAGGCGCTTCACCCGCCACCCTGGCCGGGCCCAAGCGCTGCGGCCCGCTAGAGGGGGCGTCCCTGATTCTTCCTGCCTTGCCCCCCCCCACAACCCTTGCTGCCCAATAATAACCAATAATAATAACTACGGCTGTGTGGCCACCCAGTGCTTTACAGGCGCGCGTTCACATTTATTCCTCAGAACAACCCTAAGAAGACTATCATTTATTATCCTGTTTTACTCAGCAGGAAGAAAGCACAGAGAGGTTAGGTAACTTGCCTAAGAGCACACTGCTAGTCCACAGAGGAAGGCCCAGGCCCTGTGTTTAGTGCTCTGCATTCACCATCACAATCATTGCTCTCAGTAGCTCTGCTTTGATCTCAGTAGCTCTACTTTTATGGAGAAACGGAGTCTCAGTGGCTAAGGTAAACAGCTGGTAGCAGAACCAGCCCATTGGGTCCCTTGCTGACCTGAGGGGAGCAGGGGAAGCAGAGGCACAAGGCAGGGTAAGTGCGTGTGCTCTGCACTCTTATAATCCCAACCCTGGGGAAGCTGAGGCAGAAGGTCCGCCATACATATATAGTAAGACCCTGTGTGGGAAAGCCAAACCAAAACAAAACAATACAAACAGAAGGAAGAGGAAGGGCAGGAGAGGAAGGCGGCAGAGTTAGGGATTCCCAGAAAAGGAGCCTGAGAGGTGGGGCCCAGGAGGCAGCGCTGTACGGATGCCCAGGAGGAAAAGGTGATGTTCATAAGACAGGGTTTGGATCCACCCAGACCTGGTCCTTTCCAGGCTCATCAAGGCCCTTGCTGTGTGACCTCAGCACAACGGCTTCACCTCTGTGAATCCCAGTTTCTTCATCTGAAAATTGGAAGCCTACTCCTGCCTCCAAAATATGATAACATAATAAAGTGTTTAGACTAGGAGTGATAACCAGTGTCTGACATTTACCCAGTGGGGTGCGCCGTGAGCCCTCCCACCGTGTATGAAGTGTTTATGACTGTTATTCACATGCATCTTCATCAGGAGGATGGAGGAACTCTCCTGCCCGTTCCAGCCCCTATGTCCTTCAGGGAGCCCACCCAGCTCTCACCGGACTTCCCTTCTCAGAAGCTCTCCATCTGGCCAGACGTGAGGATTCCCCA
Source organism: Dolichotis patagonum (assembly GCA_004027295.1). Lineage (NCBI taxonomy): Eukaryota > Metazoa > Chordata > Mammalia > Rodentia > Caviidae > Dolichotis > Dolichotis patagonum. The sequence continues at coordinate 110,965 of PVJX010003184.1, read as the reverse complement.
GCCTGATGTGGGGCCAGCCGGAGTTCCCTCGCTCCAGGGCTCTGGGGCACCGCGCCAAGAGTCCAGACGCGGGAGCTGGCATGAGCCCCACTCCCGGGGAAAACAGATGGCGTCTGTGAGTGCACTTGGCACAGCCAGAGTTTCTGGCAGATGACAGACATAGAGACCCACTGGAGGGGAGATGAGAGGGAAAAGGAGCGGGATTTCTACCCAGGAGGATGCCTTGTTACTCACTATCTCCTTCTTGGGCTCTCTAGCTGTCTTTCCCTATCATAATGAAACATAGCATATACAGTATTCCTTTCATTTGTGTATTTCTTTTGAATCCTCCCATCAGTCCTGGCTCCAGTGGGGCTGGGATTTGATCTCTTTTGTTCACTGCTGAGCCTCAGGGCCTAAAACAGTGCCTGGCTCAAAGTGGGCCTTCCTTACATTGCTGTGGGATGAGGGCATGAATTCCTACTCGCCTCAGTTTTTCACCAAATTGCTGAGCTCTGTGGGCCCCTAATCGTCCTCAGCCACTGTAGAGATGAATTTGCATCCAGCTAGAGCTCTCCGGCTACCATCAGCCTTGTACAGTCTTCCTAGCCCACCCTGCTCCTGCTCGGGGTCCAGAGACGCCCAGGCTTCTCCAAGAGATTTTGGATGGGCCTGGAATGTTAAACAGGAGTTTCCGGCAAGGATCTGCAGTGGAGGTCTACGCCATCCAGTGAAAGTTTTGAGGAGGAACAGTCTATTATTTAGTCTCAGAGTGTCTGCCCACAGATTACTCATAGAGGAAAAAAATAATGTTATGGAAAAAACTAGCAGACGTTTCCCTAACCGGCTGATAGAAGTTAACGTCACCAAGCATGGGACAAATCAGTTAGTACAAATGTGCCATCTGAGAAGATGCACTGAGAAAGACGTGGTGTCACTTCTGTGCTTGTCCTGTCAGAAAAGCATTACCTAAACCAGCCATGGTGATGTACTCCTGTAATTCCAGGTACTCTGGAGGCTGAGGGAGGAGGATCCCAAGTTCAAGCCTTGTCTGGGCAGTTTAGAGACTTAATGAGAGTTTGTCTTAAAGTAATAAAAATGGCTGAGGGTTAAAACTCAGTATGATGACCCTGGGTTCAGTGTCTAGTATCCACCCTCTATGCTGGCTGGTCTGTTTCATTTTTGTTGTTGTTGTTGTTGTTTTTGTTTTTTTATCTTTTTGAGACACTGTGTAGTTCAGGCTGACCTTGAACTTACTTTGTAGTTCAGGCTGGCCTCAAACTCTTCAATCCTCCTGCCTCAGCCTCCCAAGTGCTGGGGTTACAGGCATGTGCCACCATGCCTAGCTTGGCCTGTTCTAGATTAAAGGAGATCGAAGAGGCAATGACACATGAATACCAAATAGGAGTTTGGATGAAGCAGAGACAGTGGCAAAGCATGTTGTTGGGACAACTGGCAAACTGGCACACAAGGTATAGATTAGGTGATAGTTTTATAACAATGTTATAGGTACTATGATAAATGTTAAATCAGTACCAGGGTTATATGGGAGAATGTGCATATTGTTTGGATACTTTTCTTCTTCTACTCTTTTTGTTTTTGTTTTTTGGTACCAGGGATGGAACTCAGGGTCTCGTGCATACTAAGCAAGTGCCCTAGTACTGAAATATAGCCCCCAAACATTTTAAATGAGGCTGGGTCTCACTAAGTTGCTCAGGTTGGTCTTGAACAAACTTCTGATCCTCCTGCCTCAGCCTCCAGAGTAGCTGGGATGACAGGCACATCCAGCCAAACCTGGCTAAGGTACTTCTGTATTTTGTGTTTGATATGTGTTGTAAAACAAGACATTTACATGCTTAGCTGGACTTTGTAGCACATGCTTGTCATCCCAGCAATCTGGAAGCTGAGGCAGGAGGACCACGGTGAGTTTGAGGCCAGTCTGGGCTAAAAAAAAAAAAATTACATTATTTTTGGGAAATATATATATATATATATATATATATATATATATATATTCTTGATATGTTTCATACCCTTTCTCCCCCTCCAGGGATGGCAAACCTTTTAGATACTGAGTGCCCAAACTGCAACCAGAACCCACTTATTTATCTCAAAGTGCCAACACTGGCATTAAACTGAATACTGAGGTTTTGGTTTTTAAAAAAACTACATTATCATCTTTTTCTTAAAAGAAAAACACAATAACAGGCATGCCATAGGTTCACCACCATGGCCCTGTACTCTCCCTTCCCCTAAATTCCTTTCTCTACTCTAAAAGGTCTGCCTTTTACTCCTTGTTTATAATTGGATTTGTCATATAAGAGAAAACATGCAATAAAACCTGTGGAATGCTCCACAAACTTGTGTGCCAATTTTGTGCAGGGGCATTGTCTTAGTTACTTTTCTCTTGTTGCTGAAATAAAATATAGAATACCCAGCATTGAAGGAGAAAAGATTTATTTAGCTCACAGTTTGTAGAAGTTTCAGTTCATAATTAGCTGGCTCCAGGGCAGGGTGGCACATGGCAGAGAGGCAACAGCTCGTGGTGGGAGAAGATAGCAAAAGCAACAAGAGAGGAAATGAAATAAGCCTCTTTCTATTCCTTATATTGAATCCAGTCTACTGAGAGTAGGGTGGTACCAGTCCAATCAGTGGACTGATCCAGCAATCACACACCCTCAATCCTAGCACCTTTAATCCTAGAATTGAACCAGGAATCAATCACAAACTCTAGATTCAGTTACCTCCAAAAAAAGCCCATCTAAAAGTACATGGGGAAAAAAAGTGCAAGGAGTTTTGGGAGGGCATCTAGACACAAACTGTAACAGCCACACTACTCTATATCATTCCAATTTTTTGGTGGGGGTTCTCCCTCTGTAGTTCAGGCTAGGTTTGAACTCACTATGTAGCTCAAGCCCACAGCAATCTTTCTGCCTCAGTTTCCCAAACACTAGGATTACAGGTATGTGCCACTATGCCCGGCTCTGTATCATTCCAATTTTGGAATATGCACTGCCAAAAAGAGTACCCAGCTTTTTATATGTATAACATTTATAACATTTAATCAAGCTGTTCATTTATTATGTGTGCCTTTTCTGTACATATATTATATTTCAAAAATTATTTTTCACAACAAGTAAGTTAGACCTTTATATAGTAACAGGGGTAAGTTTCCAAAATAGATCACTGAGTGGAAAAAGCAAGGTATAAAATAGCACGTACAACAGCTATAAAAAACACTAAAACAAGCCGGATGTGGTGGCCCACGCCTGTGATCCCAGCCCTTGGGAGGCAGAGACAGAAGGATCACAGTGAGTTTGAGGCCAGTCTGAATGACATATCGGACCCTGTCTCAAAAACAAAAACAGTAACAAAAACAGAAAACAGCAATAAAAAGAAAATTCAGAGAGATGAAAAGTAGAATGCTTGTTGCCAAGGGTGTTATCCAATGGTTCTAGAGAATTTAAATTTTGCAAGCTAAAAATAATTTTGGCGATTGGTTGCACAAAAATGTAACTGTAGATAAGTACTGAAACACACAAGTGAAATGATTAAGATGCTAAATTTTATGTAATCTGCATTTAACCACAATTAAAATGACTTTTTGTGCATATGTTACATCCCTAGCGTGCACTTTTCTCGTCTGGTCTCCTCTTGTCTCTCTCCTTCCTTTTGTTCTTGTTCTTTTTTGATACAGTGTTGGGTACGCGAGGTTGTATGATAGGTTGTGGGAGGCTGACTACGTGGTTTAAATCCAGCAGTTCCGAGGTTGGTGTTATCTCACCTCAGAAACAGGGAGGTATATGAAAGGCCAAAGGCCCCCTGGCTACGGGAAGAATGCTGATAACCCAGCATTCCTGAAGCAGGATAGTATCTGCTGAGAACAGTTGTCAAAATACAGGCATCTGGGTATAGAGAAAATTTGGTTCCTCATGTACCCATTCTTTATAGTTGCTGTTCCATTAAATGTGTGCTACCACTCCCCGCTCCTCACCGTGATTCTTGTTTGCTACTGAAAGCAGGTCAGCCTTGAGATTGTTGTACTTGTCCGCTAGAAACAAGTTCCTCCTGGTCTCCCTTGTGTCTTAAATTTTGTCTGTCTTTCTTTATTCCCTGTCATTCCCCTCTCAGGTATCCGAGGGCAACTGGTACCTGGAACAGGGGCTCTGAGACCTGGAGCAGAAGCCCCACCAGAGCAGGAAAGGAGCAGCAATATACATCAGGGAACTCTGAGAAAGGAATCCAGAAGCTGGCTGTTCAAAAAAGTGAAAGTAAATAATAATTATGGAAAGGCTTTTCTTAACCTACATAAAGGGGCAGAGTTTGTTGGTAGAGGAGCTGAGATATGTGCAGTTGCTGGGTATGCTGTTGAAGAAGGCAGAGGTCCAGATCAGCACCCACTCTCTTCTAAAACTGCTTTGAGATATTACTAAGTGTAACCATGGTTTCTGCAGGCCGGACACAGAGAATTGGGACAGAGTGGGCAAAACTTCGAGAAGTGCCCATGATTGTGATATAAGGGAAATGGTAGATGTCTGACGTGTCAAGTTCATGTTCCCCAAAGTCAAAGAATAAATTCTAAGGAACAACAGAGGCTAGTGGTAGGAAAGTCTATTAGGAAAAAGGAGTCGGGAATAGGAATAGCTCATGAGACAGGAGGGCTTTCCAAATGGGTTGCAATCACCCAACTTCTCAAAAATAGTTTTATAGAGCAAAATCATGAGATGAGTACAACGTGGGTCAAAATTATTAAGATCAACCAATAAGATTGTAAATGTAGTCACTTAGGGAATATTGATTCAGTGGTAGCAAGGACATACGGATAATGTCATTAACCCTGGTCAATAATCTATAGTAGTCTTGTCCTTATATTAGTTTTAGTGGTTTTAGCTTTCCTCTTAGTGGATGGGAGAGGATGACCCATACCTAATGAAATGATGGGAAATCTGCGAAGGCTGAGACCAATAATGTCAAGTTTCTGTTACCCCTTAGGGAAGTATGTCAACCTAGTGACTGTGACTTTAATTAATCTTCTTTAGATGTGCCTCCAGCCACAGTTTACATTCATTCTCATCTTCTGTACTAACTTCCTTAAAGGGCCCAGATCTGTCTGACCATCTACAACACTTGTACCTAATTTAGCTGTCTATAATATTCCCACCCACCCGGTGAAGAGACATTTCTAACTGCCTTTGGGAAGAAAGGCATGGTTACATCTAGGTGATTCAGTTTGAGGAGGGTCAGAGTAGGGGAGGCCACAGTCAGAGGCCTCTTCCAGACAGCTAATCTAATGGGCTTTGGCTAGAAGCCACAGTGTGGTTTAGCAGTTATGAAAGCCCTTTACAAGGTTGATCAAGTGGATCCTGTCAAAAGAAGCCTGGTGCATTTGTTGTTGGTTCAATCTGCATGATCACTTTGAAATTAGCATTCTCTAGGCAAGAATAAACAAATTTTCTAAGAAATTAAACCATGTATAATCAAAGTATGAGCACTAGAATAAAAAGGCCGGTTGGGGGCAAACCCATGTTTAGAAATTGCTCCTTTGGGGGCTGGGATAGTGATAGTAACCAGCTGACTCTTAAACCCTTCTACTAATGGGGGTTATCAATGTTAGGTTTTCAGCACAATAAGAAAGAAGATATAAAATTAAAATGGCCTTTATTCCAAGGACGTGGAGAGAAGTCCATGACTACAGACAGCCTGGCATTCTCTGACTGGAACATGTGGCATGGAGTATACATATAACCTTCGACCGGGGGTGGTGCTTAGGGTGGACCTTGATGATGCACAAGTTACTGATTGGGACCCTTTTTTGTGCCACTGGGAAAGGCAGTTGTCACAGGGGAAGGAGGAGGTGACCTCAAGGTAAACATGCTGTTTGGTCCTGCCTCTCAGCTGTTTGGTTCTGCGTCCTACTGCAGCTTATTTTAGGGCGAAACTCTTTCAATCAATAAGTCTGATACTTCTTCTCCTAAGTCTCCTAGTTTTAATAGTAAGAAGATGGAGACTTCAGTGGTTTTGAAGGACAACTTTAACTAAGGAATTTAAAGACTCTGGCTGAGATTTTTATAGCTATTACTGTAGTTTTTCTTAATGTACCATAATAGTGGTCAGCTACCAGTGCAGCTGGAAATTACCAGAAGGGGTCAGTGATTGGAGCCACTTTTTATAGCTTTTATTACTATGGTATTGTTTTCATATCTCTTTTGTGTATACTTTTCTGCTGAGTATTTAGGTCCAAGTTAAAGTGAGACCTGTGTTAATCAAAGTTAGCCTCTTTTTGTCTATCAGGGTCAGTTAAGTCTCTGCAGGCATTACTTTTTGAACCATGTACAGAGTCTCTCAGCTCATCTGTGTGTGTCTATCACCAGGATGAGTCATGATCTTGCTTGACCATGTTGCTTTCTGTGAAAGCATGGAAGGCTTTTCCCTTTTTGATGACTCTCTTTTGGCACACTGTTCCTGTCCTCGGGGCACCAGCAATCTCCCTGCTCAAGAAGTTGGATGACTCACCAAAATTGTAAGATCCTGGAGAAAAGGTTCCCTCACGTCTTGGGTCCTCCTTGACCTTGGCAGACCAGGGCCAAAATATTGGTGCCTAAGTAGCCCAGTTACCTTTCTTGTTTTACTCTCTAAACAGCTGTTGTAAACTCTCTAAACAGTTGTTGAACACCTGCAAGAGAAGATCAGTAACATCAGTATTGCAGAGGGACCAGTGAGTTTATTATAAGCTCATCTGAATATCAAACACTTTAAAATATAAAAAATAACCCGAGGACTATTATTCCTTACCAGCCATGGTTGTTTTAGTAGTTGAGTCTCTGCAAAATGTTAATAGACAACAATTATAAAGTTTTATGGAGAAAACTTGAGATCAAAAGCCATACATATTATTTCAGCGTGACAATCATGATGACATTATCTTTGCATCACACTTAAATGTCCATCTTAGAATAGAATATCCTTTTTAGTGAAACATCTTAATCTGATCAGAAGACATTAAATGACACAAAGTGACTCTCACCTACTTTGTTATCCTTTATTAGGATTATATTCAAGGAGAATGCATCTGTCTATAAATGTACCTTAGAAGTTTACAATGTTTAGACTGCTCAGTGCTTGAGAGAGAATCTCTGAGTAGTGACACATATAGAACATATACATCATGTAAGTTTTTAATTTTGGGTACTGGGAATTGAACTTATGACCTCGTATTTGTCAGGCAGGAATTGTGCTGCTGAACTGTATCTCTGGCCCCACATAAATTTTTTAAAAACTATCATTTGACTGCTAATCTCATGCTGGCTCGACATATACCTCTGATCACGCAGCTGGAGCATTAGACAAAGGCAGTTATCAATCTAAAAGAAAAAGTTATCACCATAAACAACTCTGGTTTTTATATTTCAGAAGACCTGTACAGTCAGAAGGCATGAATACTTTTAGTATACCATGAAATTAGCAAGAATGAGTGTCACAGCTACATGAAAACCTCTGATTTTAACTTAGTTTTGTATCAAGAGCACCTTTTAACACAACCTTGTTGTTTTTACATTCAGAAAGCCTAACCTTTTGATGATAACCTATGCCAATATATCACAATACTATGTTTAGCCACGTTTATTTGGGTATGCCTCTCATAAGGCTGTGGTAATTACTGGGGTCCCATTAGTGAACAAATACTGGAAGAAAGATGTTTCCAGGCAGCTATTCTTTTAATCACCAAGGGGAATCCTGGGTGATTAAAAGGGGAATTTCTTAAACCTAAGGAGTCACACTGTAATTATCTTAACAATTTTTCAGATGACCTATGAAAACCAGATCATGAAACTATTCTTGAATGAAAGACTCTCAAGTTATTATACACAGACATGTGTTATATTTGTAAAAACCAGTCTTGACATCATTTTGATAAGCTGGCAACTTGGGTAGAAGCATATTCTTAACTCTAATGACATTTATCTATGAGCTGACTTAAATTTTAGACAAATATTAAAAAAATATAAAAAGGCAAAAAATGAAAAAAATGTTGAGCTCAAACAAAACAGCTGTCAAGTATTGTAACAGTCACAAATTGAACAGACAGACAGCCACACGTAAGACCATTGTTAATAGACCAGAGTGCATTCAGACTTATTTGGTCAAGTTGAATTATAGTAACTCTTTCACAGTTTTTATGTTTGTAATTATAAAAAGACTAGTCAGCACTTTTTGTCAGTCAATGAATAGAGATCTCATAATAAGAATCAGAAGGAATAAAAACATTTTACACCTAGGAAAGCAAAGATCTTTTTTAAAATGGGCCCTAGTCTTATGGTTTATTGCACTGGAATACCCAGCTATACCAGCTTCTCATTGTGTCTATTCTTTAATACTTGTTTGTGTTTAAACTGTTATTAAACTCATAAGATCATCTAGAATCTTTTGTTCCATCCATCGACTTATCTGTGCTATAAAAATCAGTCAGCCTTCCCTGAGCTAAAAAAACCAGTCAGCATCATTCTTGAGTGGTAGAGAGAAGTAAGAGCTTAGCCAAAAGACTAAAAGTTATGTAAATGTGAACTAAAAATTATTTGAGAGTTTTAGGATTAAATCTAGACCAGTTTTTTTAATAATATGACCTGGAGATAGGTGGAGGTCAGCTTCACTCTTGGAGGTTCCCAGGCAAGGGACACTCTCCATTCTGGAAACTTGGTACTGAAATTGAGCAGCCACAGAGGAGGAATGTCTTGGGCCAAACACTGTTGCAAAGTGCATTAATTTTTAGAGGTAGGGCAGTGAAGAAGGAACAGAAGAGTAACTCTAAGTATGGCACAAGAACTAAATCCTAATCATCTCAGGCATAGAAAGACAATTAAGATCAAGAGCTTTCTCAGAATTGGTCTCTAATCCTAAACAAAACACGCCTCTAGAGCCAAAGCTCTGGCTGACTCCAACTGCATTGCCAAGCAGAAAATTAAATCAATAATCAAAGAACCTGAATGGCTGCTTTTTAACCTTTTGAAAAAGAGTGAGAGGCAAAAATGAAAGCACTCCAACTATATTGTTTTAGGGCTTACTTTCTAAAAAATGACTCTGAACCAAAAATTTCTAAAATTCCAGCCTGCAAGAGATCTATTATCTCCAGGGACAAGTAATTCTCAAGAAAAAAAAATCTTATCCTTAAGACGAAGAAGTCTTTGGGACATTTTGAGTTCTCTATCTAGTCACCTAGGTAATTTCCTTCCACAGCAGTTCTGGCTAGGCTCTGCTTAAATCCACTCTGAAAATATGTACCCCCAGATATGTATCTGTAGCCTATACTTAAGAAAATCTGAGTTGGGCTTGGGATTTAGCTCAGTGGCATAAGTGCCTGCCTGGCAAGCGCAAGGTCATGAGTTCAATCCCCGGTACCAAAAAAAAGAAAAAAAAAAAAAAAAAAAAGTTGATGTCTGATTTAAGTATAACATTACATCTCCCCAGTTTATAGATCTGAGTAAGTCCTCTAAAGACTTCAATGTACTTATCAGGATCACCTGAGAACTTTCCTAGATCTTCTTGATCTGTTTTAGGTCACTGAGAGAAAAGAACCTATGAACAAAGGTAGTTCCAAATTCCCATTTTAAGGGATATTGTACTTGATGAGCTTAAACGAAATCAGCAAAGGATAGATATAGCCTCATGGAGGTTTTAATTATGGCAAGCATAGGATGTCCCACACTCAGTAATAGTGGGCAAGGCTTTTACTAAAGTTGCCTTGGAAACCTCATCCTCAGGTTCCAAAGGTCCAGTAAGAGTAGTGTCAGCCTCAGTGATAGTGGATCCCTTAAAGGCTACATGTCTGAATTTCCTGTGGTTTACACTGAATACAAATAATTATTTTGTAATGAAAAGAAATTATGAGCAGAGTAATTTTGACCATTTTTCTTCTTTCTTACAGTACAATACTAGTTGTGAAGAAGCATCATAACACTTACTCTACATTCTGTCATGGCTCTATTAAGTCATGCATGCATGTGGAAAAATAGTAAACTGCTCTTTTTCAATATGTAAGGATTGAATCTAGACTAGTGCTTAAGAATATATTCCAGAGGCTGGAAATTGCAGCACAGTGGTAGAGTGCCTGACTAACATGCATAAGGCCCTGGGTTCAGTCCTCAATACCACAAGAACAAACACTAAAAACAAGAATTCATTCCAAAGGAGTAAAAGATTTTGACATCAAGCACCAAGCAAAATGAAAAAAGAAAAAAATCAGCATCCCTTTCATTTCCATTTGATTGCAGTATCCCCAAGGCTTCCCCTGAATTGATACCACTCCAGGGAAGGTGGCAGCTATCTGGAAACCCAGAAAATAAATCCAATCAGATTACCCATTCACCATTGTACTGGTACACTATCTCATCTTCCCAGGTAACTCATATCTTTATTTATGTAGGTGATGTTAAAAACACAATTACAACTGATTTCAACAGTAAGGGTCATGTTTAAAGAAGGAAGTACTGGTTGGTACTTGACTACTATTTTCTAGTTGTTTGAAAAAGAGTGAGGGCAAATAGCAAAGACCGAGTTGGAAGTAGTTTGAGCACTTCTCAGTCTTCAAGAGCTGGCTCTAGAGATAGAAACAGGTAAAAATAGCACGTAAAGAAACCCTACTTTGGGCCCCTAGAGCAAATAGGTCCCAGAGACATTCCTATTATCTATCTAATCACCTAGGCAAACTTCCTTAGCAGTAAGAGAAGGCTACCCTTTTTTAAAACTTCATTCTAAAATTTCTACGTTTCTGAAGTTCAGGTTAAACTCATTCACATCACCTAACAAACATAATTCACATGTTAGTAAAGGTACCTCTATCAGTCTTCAACATGCACATGAAAGAAGACAAAGGCTGACTAAAATCTCTATCCTATTCTTAGTTAGCATATGCAAGGCACAGTCCCTGGTAGCTGTTTTTCTCCACGAAAGGCAAACAGTTGCTTCAAGCTGCTTCAGCCTGGTTTCTGGAGGGAGGCATGTTCTAATGACAAGGTGGTTCTAAATTAACTCCCAGCAAGCTGGAGAAAAACAAGTTTCTAACGTACTAGCAGAGCAAAATCTGAACCTATAGCTCAACTCTGAACAGAGGCTTGAAGAAAGGGTTCTAACAGCATCATCTCTAGTCACTCTGAGACAGAGGTTACCAGATCACTGTTACCTCTTACTTCACTGAGGAGTATAGGTGGGGACAACAGATAAAGATTTCTCTGCTGGTTACCCCATTGGGCTGTCAGGACTGAGCTTTCACTGGGGAACCTTTGGGTATCCTCCAAAGGATAGCCCTGGCCACAAACCCTCAGTTGTCCTCTCAGTTTCCAATGGTCCATGTAACCAGAGATTGATGTCTGAAAATGAATCCACCTGCGTCTCTGGCCAACATTCCATTGACTGTTGACTTCAGTGGGGATTCACTAGAAAGTGGTGGGGAAACCTGTCTTCTGCTTTAAGAGTGGTAGCTTCTCTAGGAGCATTTAACTAGTTGGCAGAGTGATCACTGCTTGTTGAAGTTCTCCAAGGGCCTGGAAAAGCCTGAATTAAATGACATAAAAAGATACATTTTACTACATTTCATGTCAAAGTCCACTAGGGGGTGCTCTAACCCTACATTGGCTTACCCTGTTGTCTAACAAGTGAAGCAAGGAATGGGAGTAAATTCAGCAAATACCGCAAATGCAACATAAACAAAACAGGAATAAAATGTCCAATTAAAGAAGCATCATAACCTTCCTATGTTTTCAACTTATTTATCATTTTAACAAAAGACAGTGCATAAAGGACAGAAGGCCAAAGCAATTGCCAAAGACAAGGCATAAAATATAAGGATGACAATTCTTTTTTTTTAGTTAAACAAAATAACAAAACAAAATTTCAAAACAAAATAAATAGGAGAGTAGCAATAGTTAATACATTGCATATTGCTATTTTCAAAGTATTCAGAGTACAAGATATAGGTATGAAAAATAGCCCAAAAGATATTAGTGCAAATTTTTCTTTTCATTGAACTAAGGGAAAATAGTAGTATAAATTTTTTAACTATCTAGTATTTCCTTCTCCTTTCCTTCCTTTCTCCTTTCCCCCACCCCAGTTTCTATTTCCTTTTGAGTAATTTCTTCCCATTTCACAATATCTATTGTACATTTTGGGCTTTACTTATTCTTCTTGATTCTGACTCCAGGATGCCAATATGGTGTTTACACATGTGAGTTTGATACATCTCACTTATGAGTATGGTCTCAAGTTACATCCATTTACCTATAAGTCTCAAGTTTATCTTTCTTTCTGGTTGAGTAGTACTCCATTATATAAAAACAACCACATTTTTTTATATCCATCCCTTGGTTGATGAGCATTTGTATTGTTTCCAAGATGTAGCTATAACATATTGTGCTGCTATAAACATGGGTGCACATATTAATCCTTCTGGGAAGATCACCAGAAAGGAAATATCTGGGTCAAATAGGATCTCTATCTCTAGTTTTTTGAGGAATCTCCATACTGATTTCCGCAATGGTTGTACCAGTCTGCACTCTCACCAACAGTAGAGAAGCCTGTGAAGAAGAAAAATCTCCAGAGCCCCCCCCAGCACTCATTATTGGTTGATTTCATGATGGTAGATATTCTTTCTGGGGTGAGATGGAATCTCAGTGTTGTTTTAATTTGCATCTCTTGGATGATCAATAATGTTGAACATTTTTTCATATATTTATTTTCTGTTTGTATTTTTTCATCTGAGAAGTATGTATTTATCTCAGATGACCACTATTGGATTGGATCTTTGAATTTGAGGGATTTGATTTTTTAAAATTCTTTATATGTTCTAGGTGTGAGTCCTTTGTCTGAAGGACAACTGACTATAAATTTTTCCCACTCTGTGGGTTGTCTTTCACTCTGTTGGTGATTTCTTTTGTTGTACAAAACCTTTTTAATAAGATGAGAACTCAGTTGTTGACTCTTTGTAGTATTTCAAGTGGTCTGAGCTTTATTCATGGAGTCTCTGCCTGCACCTATGTCTTCAAGATTTCTACCCATTTTCTCTTCCAGTACATTTATTGTTTCTGTTTTAATATTTAGATCTTTGATCCATTTTGACTTTAGTTTAGTGCATGTGGATAGGCATAGGTCTAGTTTTAGTCCTTAGGCATGTGGAAAGCCAGTTTGTCCAGCACCATTTATTAAGGAAGCTATCTTTCTTCCAATGAAGGTACTTGGCACCTTTATCAAAGATAAGGTGGCTGATGGTATTTGGAGTTGTGTCTGCATCTTCTAATCTTTTCCACTGACCATTGGGTCTGGTTTTTTTGCCAGTACCACACTGACTTTATCACAGTAGCTTTGTAGTATAATTCCAAGTCAAGAATTGTGATGACCATGAACCTGCCTTTGTTGCTTAGAATTGCTTTTGCTATTCTAGGTCTCTTCTGGTTCTAAATGAATTTTAGGATTGTTTTCTCCAGTACTGTAAGGTATGCTAGTGGTATTTCAACTGATATTGCATTAAGTCTGCATAACAATTTTGGAAGTATGGCCATTTTTACTATATTGATTCTTTTCATCCATGAGCAAGGGATTTCTTTCCATCTCCTGATATCCTCTTAGATCTCCTTTTTCAGAGTACTGTAATTTTCAATGTATAGATCACTTACTTCTTTTGTTAAATTGATTCTTAAGTATTTAATTTTTTGGATAATATTGTGAAGGGTGTGGTTTCCCTAATTTGTTTCCGTGGGTTTGTTGTTTGTGACAGAAATGCTACTGATTTTTGACTGCTGCCTTTGTAAGAGATAACAACTCTGATTACCTAAGGGAGTCACAATCCAGAATCCAGTTGAAATATTTTAGAAGTGCCATGAAACAAAATCGAACTCTTCCAACTATCTTAGTGGGACCTCCAAGATGACATAGGGGAAATGCTAGATATTTGATAAGCCAAGTTCCTGTTCCCCAAAGTCAGAGAATGGATTCTAAGGAATGACAGAGGCTAAGAATAGGAAAATTTATTGGGAAAATGAATGGGGAATAGAAATAGCTCATGAGAGATATGAGGGGGTCCCAAATGGCTTGCCAATGACCCCACTTCTCAAAGGAAGTTTTATAAAGCAAAATCATGAGGTGAGTACAACGTGGCACAAAATTATGATCAATCAATAACACTGCAAATGTATCACTTATGTAGTATTGATCCAATGATAGCAAGGGTATATGGGTGACATCATTAACCTTGTTCAATAATCTATAATCTTGTGTTTAGTCTTAGTCTTAGTGATCTTAGTTTTAGTCTTAGTGAGTGGGAGATGATCCACTTCTAACAAAATAATGGGAAATCTACAAAGGGTGAGACTAACAATCTCAAGCTTCTCTTTACTATTTAGGAAAATACATAAATCTAGCTGCTGTGACTTCAGCTTTCTTTAAATGTGTCTCCCTCTGCAGTTTGGATTCATTCTCATCTTCTGCACTGACTTCCTCAAGGGCCCAGCTGTCTGACTGTCTAGAAAATTTCTACCTAATTTAGCTGTCTATAATTCTGGGGAAGAATGAAGTGCCCAGGACACCCTTTCAACATGGAGTTCAGGGAAATCTGTATTGGAACCCTTGTGTGCTGCAATGATTCCCACAACTGCTGCTGCTCCCCCTGGTCAGGGAAAAAGGAAAGATCAGGAAGACAGTAAAGAGACTCTTTCTTGGCCTGCACCTCCAGAATAGGCTCCTAGAAGCAGGACCTCAAGCAGATATTACACAGCATGCCCAACAGGGTAGCATGGTTGTCATCAGGGGTGCAGGATCTAGGCTGGGTGACATGAAGCGGCTGCATTGTGCCGTCAATGGAGCACTGTAGCAGGGAAGTGGCTTCCCCTTCTCGCTTCCCTTGACCACACTGGCTGTGATGGTGCATGCCTGTAGTCCCAGCTACTCAGAAGGCTGACATGTGAGAATCACTTGAGCACCGAGACCTTTCACACTGGGACTCTGGTAGTCCATTTTAGGAGCTCTGCAAATGGAATCACAAAATATTAATCATGTTGTCCATTCCTGTTGACAGGCAGGTAAATATCTCCATTTTAATGTGCAGCTACAGGAGCTTGCCCCAAAGCAGGCAGGCAGAAATAGGGCATCTGAAAAACCAGGTATTATCAAAGATAGGCTGCTAGAAGCAGGACCTGAAGCAGATGTCATGCAGTAATTGACATATCTGGATGGAGCATATGAATGAATATATTTGATAATGAAATGGTCATGGGCTACAGTTCCCAAACAGGGCACTCCAGCTTAGTCATTTTTGCATATTTTACATGACTTCCAAGAACTGTATGCTCAGTTCCTTGCTAGATTACAGAAGGAAGTCTCCAGACAGATTGCTCAGTCATAAGCAGATGAGAGTATAGTGTTACAGTTACCATTTCAGAATGCAAATAAGGACTATAAACAGGCCCTTGGGGCAGTCAGGGCCACAAAGAATGTTGGAAATTATTTAAAAGCTTGTTGAGCTGTAGGAACTCCATTTTATGAAAGTTCACTGCTAGCCCAAAGTGTGTTAGGTTTTACAGGGGGGATCCCACTTAGAATAAAAAGAAGGTTGGCCGGGGATTTAGCTCAGTGGCTTAAGCACCTTCCCCTGGCAAGCGAGAGGTCGTGAGTTTGATCCCCGGTACAAAAAAAAAAAAAAAGAATACAAGAATAAAAAGAAGGTCTAGGCCTTCTAGATGACAGAGGTATAGAGATGACTGAGCCTGAGGCTAAATGAAAGAAGAAAGGGACTTAGCTCAGTGGCATAAGCGCCTGCCTAGTAAACATGAGGTCATGAGTTCAATCCCCGGTACCAAAAGAAGAAGGGAAAGGAGAAGGAAATGAAGCTGGCTGTGACAGCATGTGTCTATAATCTCAGCACTCAGGAGGCTGAGGCAAGAGGATCGTCATGAGTTCAAGACCTGTATGAGCTACATAGTGAGGTTCAGCCTCAAACAAAACAAATCAAAATATAGAAAAATAGACTTTGAGTAAAGAGATCTCTGTTAATTAACTATAACAGTTTTTTTGTCTTTTTGAGACAGGGTCTTGCTATGCAGTTCAGACTGGTCTTCAGTTCACTTTAATAGCCCAGGCTGGTCTTGAACTTGCAGTGATCCTCCTAAAAAATTCTTACTAGTCTATTTATAGTTACAAACTTAAAAACTGTAAAAGAGTTGTTATTATTCAACTGAACCAAATAGATCTGAGTAGCTCTGGTTTTATAAACAAATTGTTTTTTGTGTGTTTATCCATATGTCTGTCAAATCTATAACTTTACCATTCTTATAGCTGTTTTGTTTGGGCTCAGAAAATATCCTGTTTGCCTTTTTGGATTTTTAAAGTATTTGTCCATAATTTAAACTGGCTTACAGATATAAATAAATATTATTAACGTGAAGGACATGCTTCTACCCAGATTTCCAGCTGATCAAAATCAGGTCAAGGGCTGGGGATTTAGCTCAGTGGCATAAGTGCTTGCCTGGCAAGCGTGAAGTTGTGAGTTCAATCCCTGGTACCAAAAACAAAACAAAACAAAATCAGGTCAAGAATGGCTTTACAAATACAGTGCATTTTGTTGTGTGTGGGATCTTTTATTGGTTAAGAATAAAGTATTAATTGTTATGATCTGATTCTCATAGGTCATCAAAAATTTGTTATGATAATCAAATGGGGGACTTCTTAGGCTTAAAGAAATTGTTGGACAGTGTTAGCAACCCTTTCAACAGTGCCAGTTATGGAGGATGCCTGCAGTGAGTCCCCAGTGTCCTGCCTGGGTTACAATGCATGGTAGGAAAGAAAATGCAAGAGACAAAATGAACGGGTGTAGCAGAGCTCTGGGATAATCCATGTCCTCTGGGAACAAAGGCCCAGAATCTCTATCTAGCCACCATTTTATTTAGCTCATGCTGGGGGAGGAGTGTGATTCTTTTCTTGGAACATCATAGAAGCAGTGGTTGAATAGGGAAGTTTAACATCGTAAAGGGAACAAGATTCATGCCCACACCTGGATGCTAGCTAGTATCCCTGTATTGTCCTCAGCAGACTTTGTCCTTCTCTGTTAACCTCATTGACCAAGAGGAAGCAGGATTTCCACATTTCAAAACTTTCCCTTGGCCCACAAGTCAAGGGCAAGTCAATTTATAATTTGTGGTTCCCAACAGGATAGCACTCCCCCTGGTGATTAAAGTATTTTCTTCCAGTATTTGTTCAATAATGGGACCCCAATAATTTCCAAAGCCTTACAGGAGGCATACCCCAATAAACATTGCTAAACATAGTATTGTGATATGTTTATATTGGTCATCATCAAAATACTAAGTTTTCTGTGGGTAAAATAATAAGGTTCCATTAAAAGATGTTTTGGGTACAAAACTAAAGGACAAAGGTTTCTATTTAGTTATGACATTCACTATTTCTAATCTCATGGTGTACTAAATGTAGTCATGCCTTCCAAGTGTCCAGGTCTTCTAAGATGTAAAACTAGGATTATTTATGGTGATAACCTTTTATTTAGGCTCAGATATTTGCCTTTCTTTTGCCATCCAACTACTTGTGACAAGAGGTATAGGTCAAACCAACATGAGATGACCAGTCAGACAACAGTTTTTTTTTTAAAAAAAAGAGGCTTATGTGATGTTATATATGTGTCACTGCTTTTAATGATGATTAGGCACCAAGCAGTCCAGGCAATGTCACAGATTACTTCAGTGATATCCCATTAAAGGATAACAAATTAGATGAGAGCTTTTTAAATGTGATTATAGAGATGATTGACTACAAAGGCCATTCTTTTTTTTTTTTTTTTGTACCAGGGATCAAACTCATGACCTTGCACTTGCCAGGCAGGTGCTTGTGTCACTGAGCTAAATCCCCAGCCCTAAACAGGCTATTTGATACCACGATGGGCATTTAAGTGTATTGCAAAAATAATATCATCATGATTGTCATGCTAAAATACTATGTGTGGCTTTCGATCTCAAGTTTTCTCCATAAACTATGTAATTGTTGTCTGTTCACATTCTGCAGGGATATAACTGCTAAAACAACCATGGCTGATAGGAAATAACGGTTCTCTGGGTATACTTTATATTTCAAAGTACTTGATATCCAGATGAAATTATAACAGTTGAACTCACTGCTCCTGCTGTAATACTGCTTCTCAGGTTGCAAATGATGATTAAAAGTTGCTCTGAAGCCTTTCATATTGGACATATTAGGTCCCATCCTAGTTTACTGGGAACTTTAGCCTGTGGTAACTAACATGTTAATTCATTGGTGGCTTATATTTGGGAAATAGATGTTACTCACATCCCATCCTTTGGGCAGTTACGGTATATTCATATTTCTATAGATACTTATTCTCACATGGTTCATCCCACTTTCCATGGGATAAAAAAGGTGGGACACATTCAACAACATTATTTATTTTCCTTTGCTGTTATGGGAGTCCCTCATACAATAAAAACTGATAATGAGCCGTCACAGGTAAGCGTTGCCTATAATCTCAGTCCTTAGGAGGCTGAGGAAGGAGGATCACTGTGAGTTCAAGGCTAGCCTGGGCTACAAAGTGAGTTCAAGACCAGCCTACATGGTGAAACGCTGTCTCAGGAAGACAGAAAGACAGAAAGACAGAAAGACAGAAAGACAGAAAGACAGAGAGTCAGAAAGAAAGAAAGAAAGAAAGAAAGAAAGAAAGAAAGAAAGAAAGAAAGAAAGAGAAAGAAACTAACTTTGGCATATTAAACATCTTAAAAGCATCCCTTATTATCTTCAGGGCCAAGCTGTAGTGGATTATGCACACCTTTCTTTAAAAACACAATTACAAAAGGAAAGACAGAGTACAGCTACCTCCATAAGTACAATTAGATCACATTACCTGCACTTTAAATTTTTTTAATCCACTTGGAGACAGTGAAAGTCCTCCACTAGAACTCCATTGGCAGAAGGATAATGCTATCGATAAGCCTAATGCACAAGTTTTACAGAAAGGGCCGGGGATATAGCTCAGTGGCACCAGTGCCTGCCTGGAAAGCACAAGTTCAATTCCCAATACAAAAAAATAGTTTCATGGAAAGACATTCAAACAGGAAAGTGGGAGACCCAGTGCAACTAATAACATAGGGATAAGGGTATGCTTGTGTATTAACAGACAGTGGAACACTGTGGTGGGTGCCTTCCCAGAATGTGTGACCGTGGAGAGAGGACAACTCCAAGCCCATGTGGAACTGCTGCCACCACATCCACCTGTGTGAGCCTTCTCTTGGATGACCCTGGAAAAAACACCTTGGCCATTGAGTACCACACAAACAGCAAAACCCACGACATGGGGACAAGTGAAAAAGACAATCCAGGAGGCTGAAAGGCTGATGATGAGACAGGGCCTCCCATATATCCCAGAAAATACATTTATTGCCATGATGGCCATTATTGCTTGCACTATAATGTATAAGCCCTATGTCCAGAAAGGAATATTGGGCATATGTCCTATCCCCCTCTTTGTTCCGACCTCTTATGTGGGCATGTTTTCCCAGAAATTTATCATGATCAGTTAAACTGGGTAGCAGGAACTTATATGGCTGCCAAATTTATAGATACTAATATCACCTTAAATTATACATCACACTTCTTATATCCATCCTTGTGTGTTGAGCCCAGGTCCTTACAATCTAACTACTGCCTGTCTGCCACAAATTGGGGTGGCTCCCTGAGAAAAACAATTGATAATTCTAGAAATGGTATCTATTACTATCTCAGAGGAATGGGTTAACACCTCCATGCCCAATGTTCCCCCATACACACAGAACACATTTTGGGCTGCCCAAGGAAGTGTGCCTTTCCACCGTGAACCTCTTATAAACAAGATGGGGGTGAAAAACACACCTAAATCAAGTTGTTTTGTTTTGTTTTGTTGGTACTGAGGATTGAACTCACGACCTCACGCTTGCCAGGCAGGTGCTTACACTGCTGAGCTAAACTCCTGGCCCCAACACACCTAAATCAATTTGACTTTATGCATTGGTGACCCCAAGCAAGATTAGAAGAAAAAGACAACAATCACTCAGCCTGGCATATGGCCCATTGGCATTATTATATTGACTATTATGGAAGAAATACCACTGTGATATATACTATCAATGAGGGACGATTTGCATGGCATGGGTGCAACTTCACCCCCCCATTGCCACAGGCTGTCAGTAATGGCACACGTGGAACCCTTTAGAGGATATTTTGGAAACTGGTCCTTGCCTATTACCAGGCACCAGTTGGTGAAAAGTGGAAGGGACATTTATACAAATTTACTGATAATACCTCCATTATCCAAATTTGCATAAACTAAACCATACGGTTTTCCATATGTACATACAATCCTTGATCTTTTTGTATATGGTACTGTTGGATGGAATCTTACCTCATTTACATGTAGAAAATGTATGTGGAGTCATTGTGCATCAACTGACACTTTAGGAAACATGACTTTACTAGTCTTGAGGCATATGCCTGGGGTCTGAGTGCCCATGAATTTTATGGAGCCATGGGCCAATACTCCTGTTATCACTGACTGATCACTTTGTGAACCAAACAAAAAGGATGTTAGGACTTATTATTACAGGAATTGTCTCTTTGGTATGAATAATTTCTACTGTGGTATATTCTATAGCTCTCATTCATTCTATACAGACTGCTCATTTTGTAGATAATTGGACCATAGCTACAAATAAGGCCTGAAATACACAACATTCTATGATGCAAAATTACAGTCACAAATCAGCATTTTAGAGGCCACTGTTATATAGATGAGAGATCAAATAGAAAGTCTGCAGTTACCACAGGGCCTCAGGTGTTATTTCAGTATTACTTGGTATTATATAACTCCTCTTACGTATAACCAATCTACTTGTCCTTGGGAACATATAAAAAAGCACATAAAGGATGCTGTGCATAATAATATAGGTATTGATTTTGAGCATTGTGAAAAGCGGTATTGTTTATGTCTTAATAGACTCAAAATTTTGATAAACAAATTCAAGATGGAGATGAATTAATTGATACTCTTGATCAGCTTAATCCATGGAACGAACTATTTTAAGGTTCATTTTAGATTTCACACTGGCTTGATTATATTAACATTTCGGTCTCATATTTTGCCACGGGAAAATCCAAACCAGACAATTAGACGCTATTCCACCTTGAGTCATGCAGTTTCATTGGCTGCAATTAAAAAACAAAAACAAAAATGGGGCATTGCTGAGGATCAGGCTGTGTGATAGGTTATGAGGAGACCCAGCTACATGACTTAAACTCCGAAGTCTGGAGTTTGGTGTTATCTCTCCCCAGGACAGGGAGATGTATGGAAGGCCAAAGACCCCCCTGGTTATGGAAATAATGCTGATAACCCAGCATTTCTGAAGCAAGATAGCATCTTCTGGGGACAGCTGTCAAAATACAGGCTTCTAGGTGTAAATAAAATCTAGTTCCTCATTAATTTATTTTTTATGTACCCAATCTCCACAGATGCTGTTCCATTAAATGTGTGAGACTCCCACCCCTGTGATTCTTGCTTTCTAATGAAAGGAAGTCAGCCTTGAGATTGTTGTGCTGGTCCACTAGAGACAACTTTTCCCAGTGCCCCTTGTACCTTAGATTTTGTTTTTTGTCTTCCACCATTTTTCCCTCTGGTATCTGGGGGATCTGATCAGCCCCTGGCAAGACAGGTTCTCACTAAGTTGCCCAGTCTGGCCTTTAATTTTCAGTCCTTTTACCTCAACCTCTTAAATAGCTGAGATCACATGTGTGCACCACCATACTCAGTGTAAAAGAACTTTTTTTTCCCCCAATAGTGGGGATTGAATTCAAAGCCTTCAAGCTGAGCTACATCTCTAGCACCTCTCCCTTTTTTTTGAGACAGGGTCTTGCTGTGTAGTTCAGGCTAGCCTTGAACCTGCCTCAGCCTCCAGAGTGCTGGGATTACAGATGTGTGTCAGCAAGGCCCAGCCAAAACAAGTTTTAAATAAAAAATGTACAAGTAAATAAAAGATAATGTGCCTCTGTAAAAATAAAATATGCCAACTACTATTTCAGTAACGACACTGAAATTAAAAAACATCAATAGCAAAGATTTATTGTTTTCCAAGTAGCAGGCAATGTCCTGAATTCATTACATATTTGTGTAAATTATCTATTTATGCATGTAAATTATCTATTTATGCATGAATTTAGTACCATAAAATAACAAACAAACACTTATATGCTACAAAGGTTCATTGGGTCAAGAATCAGATGACAATTTAGTTGTGTGATTATGGCTCCATGTCTCTCATGAAAATGCAGTCAAAATGTTGACTTGAGCCTGGTGTGGTGTCTCACGCCTGTAATTCTAGCACACTGGCAGGCTGCAAGAGGATCACAAATTCAAACCCAGCATAGGCAATTTAGTGACTCAGGTAGGCTTTTTCTCAAATAAAAAAAGGGTGGTGGCAGTGGAGGATGTAGCTCAGAGTGAAGACCATGGGGTCAGTGCTCAGTACTGGGGAAAAGAGAATAGAAAAAGGGAAGAGAGGAAAGCAGAGAGAAAAAAAAAAGAGAGAGAAATTTTATTCAAAAAACAAACAAAGGCCTGAGGATATAACTCAATGGTGGAGTGCTTAAGTAGCATTTGTATGCTCCCAGGTTCAAATCACCAGTACCAAGAAAAAAAAGTAGTTTTTAAATTTGCTTATAATAGTAAATTATTCTACTTAATTATTTGACTTACGTAAATGTTATATTAATATATTGTCCTTTGCAACAATACACTGCCAAGTCCGACAATGTGGAGTTGATGAAGCACTGAGCAACATTCTTGGCCCTTTTAAAAACATGAATGAGTGGCCCTGAAGCAAGGCCAGCAGATGGCTGTAGCTGCTGGTTTCAAAAAGGAGCCTAAAGAGAATTCTTTCTGTGGTCTGTTGGCCATTTCAGAACTTTGGAAGTGGAATGGTCAATTCATCAGAAAGAAATAGTAGGTGAGTATGGCGGACTTTAGGGGGCCTGCAGGGGAGAGACCCTGGTGCCTTGGGACCTACACCATGCGGTTGACTCGGGGTGCCGGAAGAACAAGGAACTCCCCCCATCTCTGGGGGCGGCTGAGAGTGTGGCAGACTTTCGGCAGCCAGAAGGAGAGAGACCCTGGCACATTGGGACCTGCACCGTGCGGTTGACTTGGGGTGCCGGGAGAACAAGGAACTCTTCCCGTCTCTGGGGGGCAACTGTGATCCTGCCTGCGTGTGGACTGAGAATCAGACATCTCATGTTGTCCTGTCTCCCATCCCGTGTGTCCCCTCCCCCTCCCCCCTGCCTAGCAAGTGGTAGCCAGTCAACTACACATCTTGTGAAAAGATTGGCTATGTTATTTAGTATGAGCTCTCCATATGCAAAGATAAGGACAACCATTTGGAAGAAAACAAGAGACAATATGACAGATAGTGAAGATCTCTGGTTGTCTAGCTTTGAAATTTGTGCTTTCTTATGTCCCATTCTGTTCTATTTTGTTGTGTTTAATTTTACTTCCTTTTAAAATAAAATTTAAAAAATTTAAAAAATAAAATAAAATAAAAACATGAATGACCAGGCATGATAATGCACTTGGGATCCTAGCCCCTGAGAAGGGGCTGAGGTGGGAGGTTCACTGTGAGATCAAGGTCAGCTTGGGCTACATAGTGAATTCAAGTCCAGCCTGAAATCCAATAGGGAGACCCTGTCTCAAAAAAGCAAAACAAAAAGTATGCATTTATGCATGGATGTATTTTGAGGCAGGGTCTCACCAAGTTGCTAATTTAACCAGGCTTTGCTTGAATTTGCAATGTTGTGTAAGGCTTTCAGAGTGCTAGGACTACAGGTATGAACCCTCACTAATGCAAACTTTTGCACTCTTTGCTTTCTGTTGTGGTGATGGTTTTTTTGGGGTTTTTTTTTTTGCTAAAAACAAGGAAATAAATTCTTGCCGTGCTGCTGCGCATGGTGGCACGTGTCTGTAATTCCAGCATTTGGAAGACTGAGGTAGGAGGATCACTGTGAGTTCAAGGCCACTCTGGGCTACAGTGAGACCTTGTCTCAAAAACCGAGCCAAACCAAACCAAACCAAACCAAACCGGTTTTTGCTTTCCTGGTCTGGGCTGGAGGAATAAAGGAGCAGCGTTTAGCTGGATTTGGAGGATGAGAAAGACAGTTTCAGAATTCAGACTATTTGCATGTGTGCCCATTCATGGATACAATAACAGGCTTAGAGCCCAGCAAGGCCATGGTTTCTGGCAGATTACTGGCAGCGCCCAAATATGGAAAATTGGTCTCTCAGGGCTGGGGATGTAGTTCAGTAGGGCAGCGCCTGACTAGCCTAGGCCCTTGGTTCCAGCTCCAGTCCCACAGAAAACAGTATCTTCTGCAAAGGAACCCCGTTCTTCACTTTTCATCCTTGCCTCATGCCTACTGCTCAGACTGCTCAGAATCGGCGCTAACTGGATTTAGCAGTAGATGAGAAAGAAGCTGGATTAAACAGATCGTTAGGAAGCCCAAAGAGACTCAAAACGGAAGAAAAACCCACTCCCCAACACCTCCGGTCCCTGAGATTTCTCTCCCCTTGGCTCAGTTCTGAGTTCTGAGTTGTGGTCCTAATCAGGCGCGTTCTGTTTTGTTTTTTAGAGAGGACAGTGTGAGCACAGGACAACAAAAGATTTACTTCACGTACACGTATCTGGGATAAAGCGCTCTAACTTCTCAGCCACAATCAAAATGGAGCTGCCCAGCCACGCCCCAGTGGCTCAACATTGGGTGACAGAAATACTCTTTTTCCAAAATGGAACAGGAGAGGGAGAGAAGATGTCCATTATAGCTTCGTCCCGCCCCCAAAGGCACCTAACACCAATCACCAGCGCGTAGGGCGCAGATAAAGCCAGAGGAGGAGCCTGCTGTTGCCCCAGCAACAACCAAGAGAACTCAAGAGGAGCGCACTAGCCTAGTATCGCACCTCAAATCACTCGCTGCCGCAAAGGTCTTAGGAGAGGCGTGAGCCAAGCCTGGTCGGCACCCGTGGAGAGGGCAGATCAGGCCCATGAGCTACAATCCCCACAGCCGCTTCCGTCTCTCCTAACGGTTAAAAGCCCTGAGGTAGGAATAACGCATGCGCTGCTCTTAGAGGCGGGGTTAAACCGCCCTGCCTTTGAGACGCAGGCATTTTTTGGAGCTCGGGAGCCGGACTGACGCGAGGGGGCGGGACTTTGCACTATGGGCGGAGCCATGGTGCCCTGGGGCGGGGCTTTCCCCGGATTGCTGGGTAGATTTATTTTAGGCGGGGCACAGTTGGGCTCCAGCTCCCTAGCCCAGGGTTCCCTCCCCCATTTCTCCCCTGCTTTCCTAGGAGGCAGTTAGGATTTGTGGTTAAGACCGCAGCGTCAGTGGGCTGACGAAACTAGCTTGGAATTCTTAGTACTGCATTTTACACGATGGGCCTCAGTTTCCCCATCTTTCAGATGAAAATAGTAATACACTTACCTCGTAGAGCTGAGATAATATTTTTCCCCTCCCAGGACCATGGCTGAGGTGCACGTGATCGGGCAGATCATAGGGGCCACCGGTTTCTCTGAAAGTAGCCTCTTCTGCAAGTGGGGCATCCACACAGGTATTCTTTAGGCCTGGTTCGTCTCCGAGCTTGACAGCAGCTGCCCTAGCCTAGGGCTCCACACCCCTTCCTTGGCTCCCTGCCTCTGTCCCTGATCGTCACTTGCCATTAGCTGTCAGGACTCCTTGGCCAGACCACAGATCTCTGTCTCCCTTCTTATCTTTTTTCCATCCTGCTTCTGGCAGCCCTGGCTCCTTACCCTCCACACCGACAGCTCCTAAGGATGTGGGACTGTAGACTAATTTTCCCCCACCCCGTACTTCCAGTCCTTGAACTATAGCCCAAACTCTACTGTTTCATTTGTACCCACAGTCCTAGTGGTGCCCTCTAGGGCCCTCCCCTATCTCAATTCTTTGTTTAACAGTCTCCATTTATTGAATCCTTACTGTAGAGTAAAAAGCTTCCATCCCAGGTTTGCCGAGAAGACACTCTGTTATTTATAGCTCTCCGTGTACTCCATTCTAGCAGTCATCCAAGTCTGTTCACACAGCCCAGGAGGGACCTTGGGATGCTCCATTTCCCAAGCCTCCCCTTCTTAGGCTCTGTGTATAGTGGATAATGTAATGGGGAGGGCCCCAGGCTGCCAGGTCTGTGTTCAAATACTAACTTCCCTACCTATTAATTGAGAGGCTTTGGATTTGACCTCTTAAGAGTTTCGGTTTCCTTGACTGAAAATGATAGCAGCTGAAAGGTGGCACAGGATTGAGGTTAAGACTACAGATTTCCTGTGTTGAAAATCAGTTATTGCTTCTTTATATGTGACCTCGGACAATTCTGTTTGCCTTGATTTCCTTGCCTACACAGTGGGAAGAGTCATAGTGCTTACCTTGTATGATTGTTGTCAAGACTAAATGATTATTGGCAACATTAGACTATGGCCTGGACTAGAGAGTCTTCAGTAAGTGTTGCCTGGTTCACAAGAGGCTTTGATGGGGTCTTGACTGTAAAGCCCTGTGTGTGTTGTTTTCTGTCACAGATAAACGTCCATGGGGCCGAGGATTTAGCTCAGCGGCACAAGCGGCTGCCTAGCAAGCACAAGGTCATGAGTTCAATCCCTGGTATGAAAAAAAAACCACAAAAAACAAAAAAACCAACAGATAAATGTCCATGAAACAGGTGTGTTTATTGCCATTATCATCCTGTCAGACCTGGGTCCTTTCTGATTTTACTGGAAAGTGAGGTAGTTGATTTCCCTGGGAAATTGAGATCCTCCAATTGAGTGGATAAAAGGTAGGCTCTGGAGTCTGGCTTGCTTTTCAGTCTGAATGCTACCACTCATGTGCCATGCGACCCTGGGTAGATGCTGTCCCCTCGTGGGGTTCAAAGTAGGGGGGGGGGTAAGCAGATAAAGAAACAAGCACAATGATTACAGATCGTTATAAGTATTAGGAAGAAAATACATGGGATTTTTATGAGGACTAGTTTTAGAGTAAGAAGGTCAGAGAGGATCCCACCCCCACCCCCAGGGAGTGGTACTTGAGCTGAACCCTAAAGGCTTAAAAAAATTCCAGGAGTAGTCAGTGCAGACTCTGAGGTACTGGAACATGAACAGGGCCAGTGAGGCTTCAGAGTAGTGAGGGAGGGGAACAGTGATGGGAAATGAGCTCAGAGAGGTGGGCACAAGCCAGGGTATGCAGGGCCTTGTGGGCCTGTAAACTGGGGAGTGGTGTGGGGATTAAGAGTCCTGGGGGGAAGATGTAATGAATGCATTATTTAAAGTGCTTAACATAACATTTAGTAAACACTCAGTATGTTCCATATTTTATAACCCTTTAGTAGGGTCACTATTAAGACCTATTTTCGCTGGGCATGGTGCTCCCAGCACTTGGGAGGCTGAGGCAGGAGGACCACCCATGAGTTCTAGGCCAGCCTGGGCTACTCAGCAAGTCCATGATTAAAAAAAAGAAGACCTGTTTTTATGATGTGCTCCTGGAGGGTAGCCTTGGCCCCTTCTGAGTCCTCGGACAGGCCTCTAAATACAGGATGACAGTAATAATAAAATGTTCCTGGAACTGGGGATATAGTTCAGGTGGAGAACATGTGTAGCATGCACAATTTGCCCAGGCAGAGAGAGAAAGTGCCAGGATTTGAACCCAGACATTTGGTTCTAGAGCCCACCCTTTGTAACCCTCATTCCCATCTCAAAATGCTGGAGAGAAGCAGGCCCAGAGCCTCTCTTTCCTAAAGGCAGCCTCCCACCCCTCTGTCCTCATTACAGGGGCAGCATGGAAGCTCCTGTCAGGTGTGCGAGAGGGCCAAACACAGGTGGACACTCCCCAGGTAGGGGACATGGCCTACTGGTGCCACCCCATTGACCTGCACTTCGCTACCAAAGGTCTCCAAGGTGGGTACCAGGCCTGGCCTGGGGGCCAGGCTGAGAAGATGGGGTACAGTAACATCCAAAGCAGCTGGGGCTGGAAACACTCCATCTTGTTCTGTTCATCATACCTTGTGGGTCTTTCTAGCCAAGCCTGCCCTGGAGAGGCTGAGCTGAGGCCTGTGAGATCCACCAGGGCCAGGGGTGGGGGTCAGTCAGGATGGGGGTGAGGGCATGGCCTTCAAGAAAGGGTTTGCACTGAAGAGGAAGCTGGGAGAGGGCTGATGAAGGTTGAGGAGGAATGGTAGGGGAAGAGGGTGAGGGCAAGGGCTGGTTGCTATCCCTCAGGAAAGGCTCTAGTGAGAAGGCTGAGGCTGCTGAAAAGGGAAGTGAGTACTGGGGGAGGCGGGGTATCAGTTCTGGTAGATTCCAGGAAGTAGCCTGGGTAGAGGTGCAGTGTGTTTCAGCAGTGTCATTACTGTTTACTGACTGCCTGCCCAGCAGGCCCCTTCCCCCATCTCTTCAGGGGCTCTAGGAGAGACAGACCCATCTCCAGATGGGGCCAGCCCAGAGTGCACAGGTCTGGTGGTGGTAGGGGGGACTGAGGAGGCCATGGGAGCCCAAAGGAGGTATCTGAGCCTGTCCGGAGATGGGGAGGCCTCCTCAGGGAGTACAGAATGAGCTTCATCTCCATGAGGGTCCAGGAGGAGCTGAGAAGACCAAAGGCCAGAGCAGGTTCCAGGCAGGGTTCTTAGTGTGTGGAAGGCTATAAAGGAGAGTGAGTCCAGATATTTAGGAGTCTATGGGAGAACAGAAGGATGACAGGGGTTAGGATGGCAGGGGACAGGATGTGTGGGGCCTTGACTGCCATCTCCTGAAGCCCTGGGAGCCACGGTGGGCAGTGGATCAGTCCTATTTCACTTTTCAAAGCTCTTTCTGGCTGCCATGTGTGATGATGGATCAGGGAGCGAGGCAGAGAACTCTGTCCTTACTGCTTGTCAGGTCCCCAGCCCCCCAGTACTGGTACCATCCCTGCCTCCTTGTTTCTCAGCCCCCTATTCTATGTCCATGAGGAAATTCTGGCAACCTTCCCTGGCCCGGGGCCAGGGGAGGGGATTGATTTTTTTTTTTTTTTTTGAGACAAGGTCTGGCTGCATAGTTCAGGGTGGTCTTGAATTCACTATGTAGCCCAGGCTGGCCTCAAACTCATGGAAATCCTCTTGTCTCAGTCTCCTGAGCGCTGGGATTACAGGTGTGTACCACCACACCTGGTGCTCTCCATATGAAATTTATCCTGACTTCTACTTCTCACCCCTCTCTGCCCAGCACCTGATCTGTCCCTCTTCCTCTCTTTCCTGGATTATTCAGTCTCATCATGACTGTGCCTCTAGCCCCAGTCCCTAGGGCCCATGACCCGTAGGCAGCCAGTAGGGCACCTAAGTTGGGATACATCTTTCCTTTGCTCAGATCCTGTCAGTGATTCTCATCTCATTCAGGGTGAAAGACAGAATTTACCATGTATCACAGATCCTTGCACAATCTGTTGTTTTGTTTTGTTTTTTGAGACAGGGTCTCACTATGTAGTCCAGGCTGTGTAGTTCAGGGTGGCCCTGAACTCACTAGGTAGCAGTGATCTTGTCTCAGCCTCCTGAGTGCTGGTGTTACAGGTGTCTGCCACCATGCCTGGCCTGTTTATCACTTCTGCTCCTTCTCCTATCTCTGATCCAGCCAGGCTCATGTCCACCTCAGGCCCTTTGCACTTTTGACTTGGATTTCTCTTCCCTTAGATGCCCCCACAGCCCACTTCTTTCCCTCCTTTAAGTATTTGTTTAAAAATCACCTTCTTAAACTCAGTCATATTAAAAGAAAAAAATAAAGTCACCTTCTTAGTGAAGCTTTCTTGATCCCCTCCTTTCCCAAACCGCACCCCCACCCCCAACCTACCCAGCTTTATTTTTCTCCAGAGCAGTTATCACCATCTGACATACCCTATAATTTGCCTATTTACTATGTTCGTTGTCTAGGATGTCAGCCTCACAGGGCAGGAATTTTTGTCTGCTGTGTTCACCACTGTGTCCGTAGGTCCTAGAACAGAGCCTAGCACAAAAGGAGGGGCTCGGAATAGAGGGTGAGCTGATGCACATTCTGAGGACATTGGCAGACCTATGGAAGGGGAGAAAAGAGGCTTTTGAGCCAGGCATGGTGGCACATATCTGTAATCTCAGGACTCTGGAAGGCTGAGTCGGGAAGATCACAAGTTTGAGCCTAACCTGAGCAACTGGGTGAGACCCCGTTTCAAAATAAAAAATAGAGAAGGCCTGGGATGTGGCTCCACATGAAGGCCTTGGGTTCCATCTTCAGTACTGGGGGCGGGGGAGCTTCTGGCTGCCAGACGGAGGTATATGGGACAGAAGAAGAAAGTAGGCCCTGAGCCCTAGGAGGACAAAGCAGGGTCATGAGGAAGGGCAGACAACATACAGGACAGGGCCCAATATGCTGATCTGGAGACTGGAGGAGTGGCAGGCTTCCCTGGCAGGGACCCTGAGAAGCAGACCACAGCAGGAAGTCAGCAGAGACCAGACACAGGGCCTCCGTGATGGAGGGGGTTGGACTTCAAACTGAGGGCCCTGGGGCCCCATGGACAGCTTTTTTTTTTTTAAATCGGTACTGTGGATCGAACTTATGACTGACCGCACGGGCTTGCAAGGCAGGTGCTTATGCCGCTGAGCTAAATCCCCAGCCCCCATGGATGGCTTTTGAGCAGGGGAGAATAATGGATGTAGAAAATGCCCTGTGTTGCTGGGATGGGAGCCCCAGTGGAGGCTGGAGCAGAAATCCCTTGGAAAAGGACCAAGCCGAGGTCTCCAGTAGGGCTCAGGGAGGTGGGGACCCAGGAGCAGGAGGCCCCAATATCCCTCCTTTCTTCTCCATCTTGCCCTGCAGGTTGGCCCCGTCTCCATCTCCAGGTGTGGTCCCAGGACAGCTTCGGCCGCTGCCAGCTTGCCGGCTATGGCTTTTGCCACGTGCCCAGCAGCCCAGGCACCCACCAGCTGGACTGTCCCACATGGCGGCCACTGGGCAGCTGGCGGGAGCAGCTGGCCAGGGCCTTTGTGGGTGGTGGCCCGCAGCTGCTGCATGCAGACACCATCTACAGTGGGGCTGACCGATACCGCCTGCACACAGCCGCTGGTGGCACCGTGCGCCTTGAGCTTGGCCTGCTGCTGCGTCACTTTGACCGCTATGGTGTGGAATGCTGAGAGATCCTGCTTCCAATAGAGGGCTCTCATCCACAGCCCTGGCCATGAGCTGAGGGCTGGATGGCACAGCAGTCAAGGTCATGGGCCCTGGAGACAGATCCCAGGCAGGCATGGCCCTGTGTCGGACCTTGCAAAGGACCTCAAGCCCAGTAATGCCTGTGGAGTCCCAGTTCCCCATGTGTCACGTGGGGTAGTAAGTGTGGGTCACAGGGGTTGGGAGGGAAATGCTGCTTAGCACATGGGAGGTGCTTAATAAAAGTGAGTGATTCTTACAAGTGTGGCACCTTCCTGACTGACACCCTGCCTGCTCAGGGCCCCATCTTATGTGAGTCCCTCTGCCCCAGCCCCTCACTCCCCTCTGAGACTCCTCTCATGTGTCCCCATTCTCGGACGATGCCCTCCCTGCTAGATCCTCGTTTTCTCAGTGACCCCACACCAGCCTCCAAAGCCCCTATCCATCTCTGTCACCCGTTTTGGTAGCGCTCCGCCGCCAGGAGGCAGCACCCTGTCCGTGGGGCGGAGCCGGGGTGCCCGCCCCCCTCCCCGCACTGCTGAAGGGACCCCCCTTGGAGCCCGCCCACGCAAGATGAGGACCGTGGCCCCCCCATGCCCTCCCTCTGGGGCTGCCCCCGCCCCGCGCGCTTCCTGGGTGGGGCCGGGCGGCTTCAAAACCCCCGTGCCGCCCAGCCGCTCCCCGCTCCCCGCCGCCACCCTTCGCGCCCCTGGCCGTCCCCCTCCCTCCTCCCGCCGCGGATCCACCAGACCGCGAGGCCCCCGGCCGGGGCAGGGGGACGCCCCCTCCGGGGCACCCCCGGCTCTGAGCCGCCCGCGGGGCCGGCCTCCTCCTGGAGCGGAGGAGGGAGCCTCGAAGCAGCCCGAGGCCCCAGAGTCTGAGACTAGCCGCCGCCGCCGCCGCCGCCGCCGCCGCCACTGCGGGGAGGAGGGGAGGAGGAGCGGGAGGAGGGACGAGCTGGTTGGGAGAAGAGGAAAAAAAGTTTTGAGACTTTTCCGCTGCCTCTGAGAGCCGGAGACGCGGGGACCGCTTGGCGCAGCGCTGCCCCGCGAGGAGGCAGGACCTGCGGACTCCTGACCGCCCCCGCACACCGCCTCGGGCGCAGGCTACCCCGGACTCAGCGTCCCCCTGGAGTCCTCATTCCGGACCAGCGCTCTGGAGCAGCAAACCCCGCCTCCCGCGAAGTCTTCACCCCAGACCCGGGGCGCACCCCCCTGCACGCCGCCCTCCCCTCCACGCTTCTCCCGAGTCCCTGCGCAACCTAGGACCCTCTCTCCTCCGGGCGACGGATCTCTCCCAGACCTGCCGCAGGTCCCCTATTCAAGACCACCCACCTTCTGGTATCAAATCTCGCCCACCTCGATTTCTTCCGTGGGCTATTGAGACACTCCGTGACCAAACCTCCCAAAGACTCCTGCTTCGTTCTCCCCGAAGGACTCGGTTTTGCTCGAGACCCTCCTACCTTTCCCCGGGAGACCCCCAGCCCCTGCAGGGGCGGGGCCTCCCCATCCCACCTCTGCCCTGTTCGCGCTCTCGGCGGTGCCGGGGGTCGCTGCCTCCCCCATGCCGCCCTCTCGGCTGCGGCTCCTGCCGCTTCTGCTACCGCTACTGTGGCTACTGCTGCTGACGCCTGGCCGGCCAGCTTCGGGACTGTCCACCTGCAAGACCATCGATATGGAGCTGGTGAAGCGGAAGCGCATCGAGGCCATCCGCGGTCAGATCCTGTCCAAATTACGGCTTGCCAGCCCCCCGAGCCAGGGGGAGGTACCGCCCGGCCCGCTGCCCGAGGCCGTGCTCGCCTTGTACAACAGCACCCGCGACCGGGTGGCCGGGGAGAGCACCGAGCCAGAGCCCGAACCCGAGCCGGACTATTATGCCAAGGAGGTCACCCGCGTGTTAATGGTGGACAACAGCCACAGTGAGCTCGAAGGGGCCGGGGAACCGGGAGGGGGCCCCCAGGGGGCGCCGGAGTGCAGGGGTCACGGGCAGGAAATTACAGGCAGAGGAAACTGGCTGGAGGAAGGGGACCCCCGGGGGCTCCGAGAGCGTGTGTTGGAAGGGTGGCGTCCCAAAGACGATGTCGCGGAATCTAATTCCCCTCCAGCTGTCTGGTCTTGGAGAAGAGGAGTCGCGAACGAAGTGGACTGCGGGGAGAAGGCAGCAGGGCATGCGGGATCGTGGGGAGAGTCCCCTAGAAGGACAGAAGCAATGTGGGAGGGCGAGTAGGAAAAGGCTCCCTCCTTCAGGCCGCGCTAGAATGCGGGGATCTCTTTTTCAGAGAGGGGAGCTGGTTTGGGAAAAACGAAGACCCCAGCGTTTGGGAATGGAGAGGCAATGGGAAAGCTGACCTAGAGCTCGGGGGTCCTGAGGCGGAGATTCGAGGTTAGAAAAACTAGGTGAAGCGAACCTCCGAAGTGCCAGGAGAAGTGAGGACTCACTTCCAGAGTGCGCCGGGACCGCGCGGGATAGGGAGTTCGTGGGGAGAGTGACTATGGGGTTGGCGTGCTAAATGCCGAGGAGAGGGAGGCAAGGTCGTTGGGAGGAGGAAGGTAGCGGGAGAGCGGCGCAGACGGGGCCGAGGGGGTGTCGGAGTGCCAGGATGCGCGGAAGACAGCATGGAGCGAGAGATAGTGCGGAGGTCCGCGGAGGAAGCCAGCCCCGGAAAATCTAAAATACTGGGTCATGACACGGGAGTTTCAGAAAGGAGAGAGACAGGCGTGGGAAAAGTAGACCCGCGACAGACGCTCGCCGCGGCATGAGGTGGGAGTGAGTTGAGTGAATAATTGTGCCCTGGGCGATGGGCGACCCTGTAAGATCGAGGTGAGAAAACCGAGCCAGTAGGGGTGAGAAAGCTCCACGTGGGTGTCGTACGCTGGAGAAAGGGGGAGGCTGGGCTTCCAGAGGGGTCAGGAGGACCCGGTAGAGTTGAAAGCTGGCAGCCAGGACCTTGAAGTCCCAGTTCCTCTTGGGGAAGCTGGGGAAACCCCAGCGTCCGGCGGCCGCGCCCTCCTCCCTTCCCTTTCCTTCTCTTGCCCCGGGGGGCGGGGATCGCGCGCGGAGCCTGGGGCGAGACAAGGCAGGTCTGGTCCCCGCCCTCGCGGCTGCGTCGCCTCCCGCCCTTCTCACCCTAGCAACAGGCGGGGCTCCTCCTGGGTCCACCCCGTCTGCGCCCACGCGAGGGCCCAGGCAGGACCCAGGCGTCCTGCGGGGCTTGGAGCCTCAGCGACGGTACCCAGTTTTCCATTTCTCTCTTGAGCAGTGAATTTTGGGCTTCGCCCATTCCTGCACCCTGTTTTGTGGCTTGACCAAATGATGCCCCCTCCTCACCGCTTCTCAGTGGGGCCTAATATCTGCACGAAGAAAAGGAGGTCTTTTTTTTTTTCCCCTCTCCAGAGACTTTTTATTTCTCCCCAAACCCTCCTGTGTCTCATCTTCCGTGTGCCTCATCTCCCACCGTTTCCTTTTCTCTCACCTTTTCTTTCTGTACTGCATCTCCCTTGCCTCGCTCCGTGTCCCTGTATACATCACCTAGTGTTTGCCTCTCCCATCACTTCTGTCTCCCTTTTTCGTCTCCACACCCTGCTCCCGTGTCTCTGTCCTTCCTCTTCCTTGTCTGTAACTCCTGTCTGAGGCTCTGCCTTTCTCTTGGGGTTTACTGTGCAAGGAATGGGCCAAGAACAGGGTTGGGGTTGGGAAGGGGGTTATGAACCCCAGGTAGGGGTTTCCTCTTTCCTTCATCAGAGTCTTTGCACCGTCTTTACCGCGCCCCCCTTCCCATAGAAAACCCAAAGGAATTGTTCCAGGTGATCCCGGAGTTCACAGCCTGCCCCTTTATCCCCAGCTGCAAACTTTGCCTCTAGACTACACAACTCATCTTAACCCCACTGCCCTCGCAGTCATTCTGACCTGGAACCGACTTAACCTTCTCTAACTGGCTGGGGAAGGGAGTTAAGGGAGGAAGCAATTAATAATGATCACCATAATAATATCACATTGGCAAGAAGGTAGCATAGTTTAGTTGTTAAGAGCAGTCTCTGGAATGAGACTACTTAACCCCATTCTGCCACTTCCTAGCTATATAAAGATGGGGCAAATTAGTTTCTCCATCTATTAAATGGATATAATTTAGTATCTTCTTCCTCCTGGCTTTGTGAGTTTTCAATGTCTTCATCTTTGTAAAGTGTTTTGAATAGGGTCTGGCAAATGACACATTAAGAGAGACCCTATGAGTGACTGGTATGTGTGGGATGGTATCACAAGGTTTTTGTGCATTCTGACTCTCACTCATTTGTTCCTGTAATCCTGGCATTGGGAAGTATCTTACAGCTAAAGCTCTGACTCAGACAGAGGAATTCACTTGCTACAGATTACCAGTGTTTTCAATTCGGAAAGCCTGGGTTGGATCAAGCAGCTTGATGTTATTGCTGTTTTTCAAAGAATAACAGGAAACTGAGGTACAGAGAAAGGGTGTGAACTGACCAAGGTCACACAGCCTAGATGCAACAAGAAGCCCTTGACCCTTTTTTAATTTGCATTTCAGGCTCCAAGTCTTAAGCCCTAGGAAAGCTTGAGCAAACAGAGCAGTTCCCTTGAGGGGCAGCTGCTTGCTCAGAGGTATACTTGATCAGAGGTGCTTCATGGGAGAGAGCGTGGTATGACCGGTGCTACAGAGGAGGAAGCAAACCTAGAGGGGTCTCAGGCTAAACAGCATCAGAGTGGAACTCCAACCCACGGTTCTCAGTGCCAGAGCCCACTCACCTAGACTTGAGGTATACCTGCTCCCTAGGCCTTTGAAAAACCTCTGATATCTCTCTTTCTGCTCTTCCCAACTAGATATCTATAAAAGCATTGAGACTGTTGCACACAGTGTATATATGTTCTTCAACACATCAGAGCTCCGGGAAGCTGTGCCTGACCCTCTGTTGCTGTCCCGGGCAGAGCTGCGTATGCAGAGACTCAAGTTAAGTGTGGAGCAACACGTGGAACTGTACCAAGTAAGGCCATGAGCCTGAGTGGTGGGGTGGAGGCCCCAATGGCTGAGCTGTGGCCAGGTGGGCTGGTCGGAAGGCTGCTAGCTGCAGGGTTTATGTTATTAGTCCCTGGAGGACCAAGCAGCATGAACTGCAGAATTCTGCATTTAAAATGTCCAGACTCTTGAAGGGAGATCTTACAAGTTGGACTGTTTTAAGAATGCAGCACAGATCGGGGATACAGTCTAGTGGTAAAATCACTTAGGTCATTTACCTAGTGTGAATAAGGCCTTGGGTTCTATCCCCCTATCAGGGAGAGCAAAAGAAAGAAATGCAGTACTATTCTAGAGTTGCAATCTCTAGAACCACATAGTAACATTTCCAGAAAGTTCTTATAGAGTACTACACTGCTTTAGGAGATGAAGTCTCCAAGAACATTGAGGCCTCCAAGAGGGCTGGAATCTAGAACATTTTTTGATCTGGAATTCAAGTCATATGGAACCTTAGTCTCATAGGATGGCACATGTTAAACTCGCAGTGAGAGCTCTTTGTCTAATGTCAGCTTCTTTTTTTAAAAATAATTTTATTTAAAGAGAAAACAACAAAACAAAACAAAACAAAGCAAAACAGAATAAAGGGTAGCAACAATACAGTATTCCAAGGAAAAAAGGAAAAGAACAACAACAAAAAAACCTAAGAAATTATTGCTTGACAAATTACATACTGACTTCTTGGAAATAGTTGTTCAGTTTTCAAAGTTAAAACATGTAAGGTAGACATTCAAACAGTGAGACTGTTAACAGTTCTGCTCCACGATCTGACAAAAACAGCAATATGGTCATCCATCTTACTCATGCAAATATACTTGCAATTATATCAAAAGGGTAAAATTAAACACAACAAAACAGAGTAAAGTGGATCATAAGAAAGCAATGTAAGAGACAAAAATTTCAAAACTAGACAATCAGAGATATTCACTGTCTATCATATTGACTCTTGTTTTCTTCCAAATAGTTGTCCAGATTGTCACATACAGGGAATTCACATGAAACAACCTAGTATGGAATTGATCTGAGCAGGACGAGGAGGGCGTTTCAGGTCTTCAAGACCAGACATTAGGGAAGCCATGAATGGCTGTCAGAGTGTCTCTCATTCTCCTCAAAACAGCTGTCCATACCTTCATGTGTGTTGAACTTAAACAAAGCAAAGCAAGCTAAGATCACTTTGAACAAAAAGTGATAGTTTTGCTGGACTTCACATCATAACATTATGGAATCAGCACTGGGTATTGTAGTGTCTCTTTTTCTTCAAAGTAGTTGTTCATTTCAACATGTGTTATATAGTTGGTTCTCGTAAACTGTTTATAAGCTCTACACATGTATGAGTCTCAATGCCAGCTTCTTGAAATCCAAAAAATGTTGTGTACACTGTGGCCTCTGATGTGTTACACACAGCACCAGGGATTGTTCCACACTGCCAGGGGCAGTGCCTGTCAGATTCTTGGTTTGTAGATGGGTAGTGTTCTATAACTATTTAGGTTTGTTATGTGTGTAATTCTTGGGATGCTATTGAACACTAGAGTTAGGAAATGACTTTTAACACAAACCCTTAGAAATTTGACTCTGAATCCAGGGTGTCAAATTTGATGAACTATATGCTCAGCAGACCCCAGAATGTTAGCAACTTAGCATCATGGGCTGTCCATGCTGCAAGGGGCCTAGCGTTCAACCAGGGAGAAAACTGAAGCCTAGAGAGGGAAAGGTGACCACAGCTCTACAGAGCGTTATAGGCAAAGAATGAGGTGCCCCTAGCTGCATTGACTCCAGTTGGGGGCTCTCTCCTGTCTTCTCCAAAGGCAAAGGTGGAGCATGCAGGGTCTCACAGAGTGATGTCTGGAAGGCTAGTGTCTGGGGACTGTCTGGAAGCCTGTTTGGGGGAGCAGATAGAATGGGAATATAGCCTGTGTTTGTGGGGGGGTGTGACATAGTGGTGCTTCATCCACTGTCTTTCTTCCCATTTGAAATCCTTCAGAAATACAGCAACAATTCCTGGCGCTACCTCAGCAACCGGCTCCTGACCCCCAGTGATACCCCGGAGTGGTTGTCCTTTGATGTCACTGGAGTTGTGCGGCAGTGGCTGAGCCAAGGAGGTGAGTTTTGCTGCCTCACTTGTTCCTCGATGGGATCAGGTGAGGTTGCTTGTCCTGGGGTCACCCTGCTTAACACCTGCCACTCAGCATCGATGCCAAAGAGTTGAGCTTGGCTCTCTGCCATAATGCTCACACCTGAGTGATTAACTAGTGGACCTGTAAATGATTTAGTCCTATTTCTTGAGCTCTTCTCTCGGCCCCGCCCTGTGCTGGGTGATGTTGGGGATACAGCAGTGGCCAACACAACCTCATCCTTGCCCTTGTGGAGCTCAAGGATTGTGCCTTGTGTGACCAATCCTTGGGTGGATTGGTCAGGCACAGACCCGTAGCTAGCTGGTGAAGGCTCAGAGTGGCAGGGCTGGGATGGGGAGACCACGGCGGTGCCTGACCCAGCCTAGACTCAGAGAGGGCTTCTTGGGGGAACAGAATCTCACCTGATGTTTGAGCGATGAGAGAGCCAGGCAGGAAAAGAGGGAGAGGCAGGAGTGTTTTGTGCAAAGGCCTTGAGGCCAGGGAGAGCCTGCCACATTTGATCTTTCTAGGAAAGGGTTGTGTTTGTTCTATTCATGGAACAAACCTCAGTGCCTGAATATTACCTCCTCACCTTCTTATCCCTGCATTCATTCAGTAAATGCCAAAAGGTTCCTGCTTGTGCCCGGCCCCGTGCTGGGTTATGTGAGGGACACTGTAACCAAGACCACCTTGGGTCTTGTCCTCACAGAGCCCACAGTCCCTTCTGGACACCAAAACCAGAATGGGGAGGCAGAGACAGAGGGATTGGCTGGGATGAGGGAATCCCAAATTCTGGATGGTTGTGTTGATGCTCACGGGATGTGTTGTAATTTGTCTACATGAAGAGATGAGGGAGCAGGTGGCTGCTCAAGGAGGTGTCCTGGACCACTGGACAAAGACCTGGATCTCGTTTGTCTTGATCCATGCTGAGTCTCATGTACTTAGCAAAGAATGTGGTGCACGGTAGAAGGTTAGACAATGTCATTTATGCATTCATTCAAGAAACATGTTACACTTGCACTGTGGAAAGTGCTCAGGCTTAGATTTACACTTCAGTGTGATCTTTTGGCACCTACGTGACGATGGCGAAGTCACTTCCTCTCTCTCTGCCTCAGCTTCCTGGACAGTAAAATGGGGAATTTGAGGATTAAAGAGTGAGACCTGGCATCCAGTACTTTGTGTGACTGTGGGCCAGGCCTAATGGGAAACAACAAAAAATAAAGATCTCTACCCCAGTGCATTCTGCTTTCTACTGAGAACAATGAGAGAAATAAAGAGTCAAACACAGATGTCAGAGAGGGTGCATGCGTATTCTGGAGAAAGCAAAGTGACACCATAGTGCAGGGGGATGGACATTCTAGAGGGCCTCTCTGCAGAGGTGATATTTAGGCAGAGACTGAAGGAAGGGGAGTCACTGGCAACACGAAGAACTGGGGCAAAAGTGCTGTAGTGAAAGGGCAGAGTGGGGTGAGCAGGAAGGAGCCTCTGGGGTTTGCTCCTTCCTGCCATAGCCCTTAGGGGCTGGGTGAACCACCCTCAGCCTGGCTTCCCTGTGTCCCCTCCCACAGAGGAATTAGAGGGCTTTCGCTTCAGCGCTCACTGCTCCTGTGACAGCAAAGATAACACACTCCGAGTGGAAATCAACGGTGAGGCCAAATTCCCTGGCCGGGCCCCATGGCCAGGAGTGATCTGTGTGTGCATGCATGTGTGCTGCCATGTGTGTGTGTGTGTGTGTGTGTGTGTGTGTGTGTGTGTGCTGCCGTGTGCATGCGTGACATCTCATTTGTTTCCTGCTCACTGAGCTCTCCTGAGAATGTGTATGTCTTCCACCCTGACACCTAAACCTAAGCAGGGATCGGTCCCAAACGCCGGGGTGACCTGGCCGCTATTCATGGCATGAACCGGCCCTTCCTGCTTCTCATGGCCACCCCACTGGAGAGGGCCCAGCACCTGCACAGCTCCAGACATCGCCGAGGCCTGGACACCAACTACTGCTTCAGGTGAGCTTTGTAGCCTTTGACTGAAGCCTTGCAAACTGGGGACTTGCCTGCTTTCTGCTGACCAGGTGCTCCTGGTTAGATGCAAATGTATGGCTGGTGCTGTTACTGGGTTGAGCATCCCTGTTAATCTGGAGGTCTTGGGGATAAGGCCCTGGAGTGCTGGGATGTGGCCAGTGGGAGTCCTGTAATGTGGAGATCAGATTGCTTTCTTGCTGGAGTGTTGGAATCAGAGACTTAGAATGTTAGACACCATGAGTTGGAAGTCAGTGTTGGCAGATTGCCTTGTTGGGTTCTTACCTTGTTGGCATGTTAGAATGTTAGGATTCCACAGGGTTTTTTGGGTTTTGTTTTGGCTGGTGTCCAGAAGGGACTGTGGGCTTTGTGAGGACAAGAGCCAAGGTGGTCTTGGTTACCACTGTGTCCCTCACATTGCTGGTAACTGA
Organism: Dolichotis patagonum; assembly: GCA_004027295.1. Lineage (NCBI taxonomy): Eukaryota > Metazoa > Chordata > Mammalia > Rodentia > Caviidae > Dolichotis > Dolichotis patagonum. The sequence goes on along the minus strand of PVJX010003184.1, from coordinate 70,153 downwards.
ACCGAGGGCCTTGTGCATGTTAGGCAAATACTACTTACCATGGAGTTAGGTGCCTCAGCCCTGTTGGGATTCTAGACTGTAAGAATTCAGGGAATCTCATCGATGCTTAGACAGGTGCTTAGATGTTGTTTCTGCCTGTAAAAGGCCACGGGAGAGTGTTACAGATTGAAATTAGAATATAGGACTCAAGGAAAGCTGGAATGTTGGGATCCCAGTATTTGGGAATTCAGAATTGGAAGAGTGCTGACATTATATTCCTACACCATCAGCAGAATACAGTATTTCGTGTTAGCGAAAGAGAAACCAGAATACTGGACTCAGAATGGTAGAGTCCTGTGTTAAAAATATTAGTGTGCACAGATGTTGGAGGTGGAGAAGGCGAGGATATTGGTATCCTAGATGAGTGGAGATCAGTGTTAGAATATTAGGATTTTGGAATGCTTGGGTCTTAGAAGTTGGCATGTTAGACTGAGTGCTGGACTTAGAACTTTGGAATATTGAAGTGCAATACTGAAACATGGTGGTTTAAGGATGCCAAGATTGTTGGGCATGGTAACACACACCTGTAACCTCAGCACCCAGTAGGCTAAGGCAGGAGGATCAGTGCAAGTTCAAGGTCAACCTGAACTGCATAGTGAGATCCTGTCCAACAAGACAAGATCCTCAGGAGTTGTGGAAGGTAGGAATTCTAGAAAATTGGAAATGCTAGCAGAATGTTAGACTCTTAAGAAGCTATAATATATTAGTGCTGTAATCCAAGCAAATTGAAATATTGAATTCCTAGAAAGTTGAAATTCTTGCCAGAATGTTATGAAATTAGAATGATAAGCTGACCTTGTCCCTCCTCTGCTTAAAATATCTCAGTGGTGTCTCTGGGCTCTGACTTATGCTGTTCTCCCACTGGACCGTCCTTCCTGCTTCCTGGAGCCTTATCACCTGTACCCTGGAAATCTCTGAACTCACAGATTGAGTTCCAATGGCTTTCAGAGTGAAGCAGCCTTCCCCGAGAGCTTTTTCTGGGAGAGACACTGTGTCACCTTGGAAATCTTTCCTAAAAATCAAACTTGAAATCTGATCAGAACTTTTACCTCCAAGTCCCTGAAATAGTGGGACAGTGAAACATGCTCAGCTATACCACAGTGACACAGTCAGCAAAATCCAGAGGGTGGGAAATTTGTTGCAGTTGCTGCAACAAATGCAGTGCAGAGAGGAAGAATATAGAGAGCTGTAGTTTTGTAGATTTTTAAAAGAATCATGTAAGCCATATTAGCCAATTGCAGTATGTAGACCTTATTTGGGTTTTTATTTACACAGGTTAAAAAATGTTAGGCATGTATCTATAGTCCTGGCTGCTCTGAACCCCAGAAATTCAAGACTACTCTGAGCCACATAGTAAGGCTCTGTCTCAGAAACCAACCAAACATACAAAAAAGATATTTGTAAGACAATTGGGAAATTGCAAACTCTGATTAGATGAATAGATACTTGATGATAAGGAATCATTACTAATTTTTTTACATATGGTGGTGGTGGTTGTTGTTATTACTATTATTCATACTGGGGAGTGAATCCAGGGCTTTTCCACCAAGATACATTCCTACTCCTTTTTCTTCCCCTTTAACATTTTTTTTGTTTTGTTTTTGTTTTTTATTGAGACAGGGTGTTGCCGTGTAGTGTAGGCTGACCTTGAACTTGCTTGTGTAGCTCAGGCTGACCTCGAACTCATGGCAATCCTCCTGCCTCAGCCTTTCAAGTGCTGGGGTTATAGGCCTACCTCACTACAACTAGCAATTTTTTTCTTTTTTAGACAGGGTGTCACCAAGTTGTCCAGGCTGGATGTGAATTTGCCATCTTCCTTGCCTCAATCTCCCAGAGTGCTGGGGTTACATCCATGCAGCATCCCACCCTGCTGAGATACTCAGTTTATAATGCAATACTCTCTGCTTCTGTGTGAAATACTCTCTTACAAAAAGTTGTTTCTAGGCAGGTGTAGTGGTGCAGGCCTGTAATCCCAGCACTTGGGAGGCTAAGGCAGGAGAATAGCTGTGAGTTGAAGACCAGACTAAACTACATAGCAAGACCTTGTCTCAAATAAATAAAGAAAAAAGAAAGAAAGAAAAGAAAACAGTTGTTTTTACATCAGGCCAAACACCAACTCTATTAGGATGCTTCGCAGAGCTCCATCTCCAGCACCCAAGGCATCTGTGAAGCCTTGGGCCTTCCCTGGGACCTGGCTCCAGTTGGATTCCTTTCACTGATTAGCTCTTGCTGGATCTTGATAGACTGGACGGAAGAGGTTTGCAAAAACAAGGCCATCCAAACCCCAGGCCACACATGTAGTAGATCCTGTGTTGCACAGACTGCTGCCCCGCTGCCCCACGGTTCTGACTCTATGGGTCTGGGAATTCACATTCCTCACAAGTTCCCAGACACTGTTAGTACTGGCGGCCAGGGACCCCACATGGAGAACCACTGACTGGGATAATAGTATCATAGGCTGTTCAAATCCCGAGACCCAGAACTTCAGCCAGAGCTGGACTGGAAATCAGAAATAATCTGGACAATGGTTCTTTCCTTTTTGTGAGTCAGACTCCAGCCCTCTGAAAAGCTGAGGGCCAGGACCCTTTTCCCCAGAAATACGTGCTGATAGTGAAGCTCTTAGGACTCCCCTTGAGCCACCACGGATTTCCTGATGCTTCTTAGCCCTCAGGTTAACGGCACCCTTATTTGATCCAAAATCCTCCACCTCTTTGAACAGAAGAGAAACTGAGCCCTAACCAAGTTGGGGAGGGATCAGACTGAGTTCATAGGGGCTCTGGTTTCCTAAATCTCTCTTCAGGGTTCTGTGGCTCCTGGAAAGGTCTTATTTTGCCCTGGAAATTCCTTGCCAATACCACTGCCTCTTCTACTTGTTTGGGACTCTTAAACAAGTAGATGAGGCCATAGGCTCTGGGGTCTTAGAGTTAGCTGTGACTGTTTCCACCAAGCAAGGTATGACCAAGCCACCTTCCCCCTTTCTTTTGAGATCAGTTGCTTCATTCTTTGGGGGAAAAAATCTGTTTCTTTTTTTCTTTTGTCTTTTTCAGACTGGTTTTGCTATGCAGTTCAGTCTGGCCTTGAGCTCACTTTGTAGGCCAGGCTGGCCTGGAACTCATGATCCTCTTACTGAGTGCTGGGGTTATAGGCATGGGCCCCACGCCCAGCAATCCATTGTCTTTTAATTAATTTTTGGATAGATGTTTATGTGCACACAGACCCATCCCAGACAGGATACTTTGAGGCTCTCCACTCTGACCCCAGCTCCTCTTGAGAGAGGCGTCCACTTTGGTCCTATATAGTCTCCTTCCAGAGACAGTCTCCATGTGACATGCTTATACATGACCACTTTTTTGTTTTTCCCTTGTGGTACTGGGAATTGAACCCAGGCCTTTGCACTGAGCTACATCTCCAGTCTCCTTCCTTTATTTTTTATTTTAAGACAGAGTCAGCAGATTGCTAAATCCCCTGAGGCAGGACTTGCATTTGCAGTCCTCCTGACTCAGCCTGTCAGAGTGCTAAGGTTATAGGCATGTGTCATAAACCCAGCTTTATAGTGCTCTTGGCCTCCCTGCCCATTTTAGCCAGAACTCTCAGGTCTGGCATAGAGCACCCTATTCCTTTCAGGCAGGGAGAGACTGGGCCTGAATTGGGAAGAACTGGCATTTGGATTTGAGCCTGGGAGATCTTAAGTCAGGGGTGGTAGAGTCTTATAGGGCACTGTTTTTTTTAACTTGCTTTATTTATTCGAGACTGGTCTCTGTGTTGTCCCGGCTGTGTTCAAACTTGCAATCCTCTTGCCTCAGCCTCCTGAGAGGTAAAATTACAGACATGTGCCACCATGGTCAGCATATATTACTTTTTTTAAAAAAGCAGTTGAAAACATGGAATGCAGTGGGTACACCTTAATGTAGACCCTGTCTCCAGAAAACGTAATGTATTATATATAATGTATTAGTTAATTTATATATCCAGCATTTGGTGAGTGCCTACTGTGTGCCAGCCCTGGAGGGATAGTTCAGGAAACAAAACAGTCAGAACTTCCCATGGTTAGAGTAAGACAGATAATCAGTCTCTAACAAGATAACTAGTGGGGATGTAAAGGAAACGAAATCAGAAGAAAGAGAAAGAATGGATATTGGGAACTACTTATTTTTCCTATTCTGATTAAAGTTATTTTATTATGGATAATTTTAAATGTAAAAAAAGCAGAAAAGATAATATAATGATCCTCTGTGAACTTTCCTGCAGCTTTCAGAGTTATAGTGCTTGCCTGGCAAGCGCAAGATCGTGAGTTTGATTCCTGGGACCAAAAAAAAAAAAATGTTATGAGGATTATCTATTTCAAATAAAGACATTTACATATTTTTAAATAATAACTCCAATGCCATGTTGCACTGAATGGAATTAACAGTCATTTGGATTAATATTTTGGGTAGGATGGGCCAGGAAGGTCTCTCTGAGGAGGTGATGTTCATTTTGCAACTGATATTTATTGAATACTTACTGTTTCAGGAGTTAAGGGTCCCTGAGTGATGGGTATTTTAGCAAAGGTTTAAATGAAGGAGCAAGCCAGAGTGAGTATCAGTGGCAAGGGCAGTTCAGGCAGAGGAAGCAGCAAGTGCAAAGGCCCTGAGACAACTGTGTTTGAGGAACAGATTGGAAGCCAGTGTGGCCAGAGTGAAGTGGGGTGGGTGAGAGAGGGTGCTGAGATCGGCCAGGTTTGGTAGCACCTTGGGGCTCTCTTTGGTGAGGGCTTAGTCTTGGGCATCGGCTGAGTGTGATGAAGCTATGCCAGGAGCCAGGGGAGTGCTGTAGTAAGTTGTAGCACTACAAAGCTGGGATTTCTGTTTCGCTTATGCTCTTTCCCCAGTGGCAGAGCCTCACCTGGTGCACTGTAGTAGTTCACTAAGCATTTGTTGAGCAGATAGAGCATGTCAGCACACTGGGACTGCGTTTTATTTTTTAGTGTTTCATTAGTGGATGTACAATGAGGTTTTTTAGTCTTCACCAGTTGGGTGACATCATTCGGCTTCTTACAGACTTGTTCTGAGCACTGTGTGTGACAAATGTTTATTATGATGCTTTTAGCACCCTGTTCAGGAGAGGACATGCTTTATAGGTATTAGCAATTATCATTACAATTACTGTATTATCATGGGGGTGCCAAAGAGACAGGATGGAGGTGGGGGGCAGTTTGAGTGGGGGACACAGACGCTGGGGAAGGGCAGCAGGGTTTCCCCTGCTCCTGACCGGGCTCCTCCTGCTTACAGCTCCACGGAGAAGAACTGCTGTGTGCGGCAGCTCTACATTGACTTCCGCAAGGACCTGGGATGGAAGTGGATCCACGAGCCCAAGGGCTACCATGCCAACTTCTGCCTGGGGCCCTGCCCCTACATTTGGAGCCTGGACACACAGTACAGCAAGGTGGGTCTGGCCCACGGGCTGCGGGGAGCCGGCACCAAGAATGAAAAATCAGAGATGTGTTGGCAGACTAGGGAAAGACAGAGAGATGCAGGGGAGGATAACGAGGCAAAGATGAGGAGGACAAAGATGAGGAGGACGGAGCCAGACAAGAGAGGGAAGAGGAGAGACTGTGAGATGAGGAGACTGGCCAGCCACCTGCTGAGGTCTTTGTGGAGGCTGCCTAGTCCCATCTCCTTAAGCCTGGGCTGCTTCTGACCCGCCCTTGACCCACCCCTGACCCATCTGGCTTTCCCTCAGGTCCTGGCCCTGTACAACCAGCACAACCCCGGCGCGTCGGCGGCACCATGCTGCGTGCCGCAGGCGTTGGAGCCGCTGCCCATCGTGTACTACGTGGGCCGCAAAGCCAAGGTGGAGCAGCTCTCCAACATGATCGTGCGCTCCTGCAAGTGCAGCTGAGGCTCCGCCCTCTCCCGCCCCGCCCCGCCCCGCCCCGGCAGGTCCGGCCCCGCCCCCGTCGGGGGCTGTATTTAAGGACACCTGTGCCCCAAGCTCACCTGAGGGCTGATTAAAGGTGAAAGAGGACTGCGTGTCTCCTTGTCATTGGGCGCCTGGGTCTCCCTCCTTGACATTGCTTTTCCTCTGCCTCTTGATGTCTTTCTCCATCTGCCTCCTCCTCTCCCTCCCACCTTAATTTTCCTCAAATCACATAAACACTTACTGAGCACTGTGCTGTGTTTGGAGGGCTTCCCGAGGCACAGAGCGTAAGTTAAGTTGGTGAGCCTCTATTTATCTGGCACTTTGTGCACTTTACAGCGTCTTAATGAACTAGTTAAATCATAGCACACCCTTTTCACAGGGATTGAAATGATAACCTGGGCTGGGGATTTAGCTCAGCAGCATAAGCTCCTGCCTGGCAAGCGCGAGGTCATGAGTTCATGACCCGCACCAAGCACCCGCCCAAGCACCAAAACAAACAAACAAACAAACAAACAAATGGTAACCTGGAGAGATGAGGGAAGTAGTTGTGGGAACTACTGGAAACTGACTTCCTGGGCTTGGGAGACAGGAAATACTGATGTTCCGGGCTGGGAATAAGGCTCAGTGGCACAGCACCTGCCTGGCAGGTGTGAGGTCCTCATTTCAATTCCTGGAACCAAACAAAAACAAAAACTAATGGTTCCGTGGTAAGTGATCTGTAGACAAAAAGCCAGGAAGAGTGAGAGAGGCTTTGGGGAGGATGGAGGGCATCTAGAAGGAAGTGTTGTGTAAGAGTTGAAGGAAGGAAGACAGCCCTAAGGGAGAACTGGGGTGGGGTCGGGGGCAGTGTTCTTGGTAGGAGGAGGGCCAAAGCAAAAATCGGAAGTGATGACCAACTTGGGGTGTAGTACAGTGAGGAAAGAGGCCAGCCTAGTTGTAAGAGTGAGCAAAGGAAAGGTGTTGGGAGCTGAGTCAGTCGTAACACTCCCAGGCCAGAGAGTAATAACAATTCTGCATGCCAGGTGTGTCGTCTGCCTTGCTCACTGCATTTTCCCCACAGTGGCAAAGCAGGGGTTGGCGAGCTGCCACCCACTGCCTGCTTTCTGTAAATAAAGTGATGCTGAAACACGGCCACACTGCTTCATCTACATACTGCCTATGGCTGTGCTGCTGTTTCAGCATAGAGTTGAGACAGTATGCAGAGTCGGAAGGCTTACCTCTGGTCTTATAGAAAAATCTCCCTGAACCCTGCTGTACTTTACAGAGAGGAACACGGAGGCAGAGAGGTTAGATTAGCTGTTAAGTTCAGACAGCTGGGAAGTGGGAGAGCCAGGATTCGAACCCAGCTAGCTTGAGCGGGGGTTTATAGTGTGCATTTAAGACCTGTGCCAGGGCTTGTCCTCTGAGGAAGGTGAGAGCCACAGAAGGATTGTGAACAGAGGGCATGAGGTGACCTGGCAGTTCTCCAGGCTCCCTGTGGCTGCTGATTGAGAGCAGCCGATGCAGTGAGAGTGGCCTCAGGTGGTAGTTGTGCGGGTAAATGATAACGGCCTGGACCAGGGCAAGTTTCCCTCTGCTGTCTCTTCTCATCTGCTGTAATCATGCCTGTGAATTCTCTCCTGCTTCCACTTTCTCTGGCCTCTCAGTTTCCTCTCTCCTCTGGGGTTTCAACTTCCCCCTTTTATCCCTCCTGTTGTCAGGCCCAGGGGCCCTTGACTCACTCCTCTGCCTGGGAATATCCCCGGAGGAAGGACAGTGTGAGTGTAGAGCTTCCTTTGCCCGTGCTGAGTACAGTTGGTGGCACTGGTGGAAGGGAGTGGGCCCCTGCGCCCTTCCAGCCTTTCTCTAGATCTGGCTGTTACAAAGGATTGAGCTGGGATGGGTTGGAGGGGACTTACTTTGTAGTGACATGCCATTACTGCCACCAGCCTTATGTGTGGAGACACTGCTGTGAGGCCTGGCCCCAAGAGGCAGAGACACAAACCAGGATACACCATCATGGACTGTGGTCCCTGCAACTCCATGGGGATGTGGGACATGGACATAGCACATGGACAAGCATGCACATGAGCACATACACAGCCCAACAAAGGATGAAACACTGACGGTGCCCCACAGCCACATAAACTCCCCAACCTCTCAGAGCTGAAACACACACATCTGCGCCCTGCAGGACCCAGGATACATGGACTGTGACACCTGGCAGCAGTCACAGTCCACACATACAGATTCAGAGTGTCACCCCATCGTATAATCAACCCAGCTGTGGAGCTTCAGACTTCAAAAGCAAAACTGTCACACAAATATATTCCATAGGGTCATGGTCACCACATACCAGACATGGATTCAGACAGTGTCACACACAGACACACGTCAGCATTAGAACCCCATCAGGAAACAGAACTCCTCCACACACACACACCGTTACACAAACATCCTCCATGGGGTCATGGTCATCGTGTGACTCGTCACAGTCCCAACCAAACACGGAGGTTTGACATTGCAATTACAGGTGGCCAGTGGGTCATAGCCACTGTCTGACATACTCTACCACCACTTTTAGCCTCAGGAGTCCCACAGGGGGCCCAGACAGAGACACACACCCCAGATCGCTGTGGCCCTGAAGCTGGGTGAGGCCAGAGGACAAGTGCTGGCCTCACCGCAGGGTCGCCTGGCCTTCCAGTGACACAGCCCGCCCACCTGCTCGAGCTCCCAACCTCATGCCAGCTCAGCTGCTGGGCGGGCGCAGGGAAATGCAAAGTGTGTGCTCCGAGCTCGGCCTATCCTGCCACCTTGGCACCTGGGTCGCTGGATGGCTCAGCCTAGTCGGGACACGTCTGCCCCACCTTCACTGTCCGCAGGGGCTGGGCCAGGGGTTGGGGTGACCCGTTCCTTCTGAGGCCCCGCCCCACCCTGCAGGCAGCCTGAATCGTCGGGGGAAGTCGTGGGGGGAGCCTGGGTTCCGGCTGGAGCCTGGGCTTCCCGTCCAGCCCCCACGACAGGAAGCAGACAGGAGGCCAGCACAGGCCTTCCAGCCCCCTCCCTCGGACAGACCTGAGATGGGGTCGACAGGAGCGGGGGAGGGGCCGGGGAGGAAAGGAAAGCCCCTTTCTCCTTAAATCTGTGGATGGCAGAATGCAGGTGTTTTGCTTCTAGTGTGAATGTTGAAGTGTTCAGGATGTGGGTGTTTGTGTCTGCAGCTTTGGGGGTGGTTGTCTGTAGCATGGGTGTTGGGCTCTAACTCAGTATCGACCAGTGGATGGCATCCTCAGTGGGGCTACGTCCCCAGCACGTGTTCAGCTCTGTTTGTGGCTTGCTGCATTTTTGGTGAGTGCTTCTGCTGTGTAATGTTTGTGCCAGATAAGCTGGGGTACTTTCTGTGGGTTTGACTAGTGCGTTATGTACCAGTGCGTTGCCTATCCACGATGCATACCCATGAGTGTCTAAATTTCTTTCAAAACCTTCACTGTTACTCTCTTGGTGTAAATTTGTGCTTAGTGTACATCTGATTTGAAATATTTGTTTTTTGGTACTAGAATTGAACTCAGGACCTTGTGCTTTCCAGGCAGGCACTGTGCCACTGAGCTATATTCCCAGCCCTTGAAATGTACTTTCTGCATGTTTATGAGTATGTGAGAAAGATGTTTTCCAGGAGGTGTTGTGTATTTTCTTATATGTGAGCTGTTTCTGGTGCACATGCGTGATAGTTATCAGTGTTTGTGTGTCTGAGTTGTTTTTTGGGGGTGATGGTGGTGCTGGGATTGAACCAGGGCCTCACACAGGCTAAGTGAGCACTGTGCCCCTAAGCTGCACCGTAAGCCCTGGGTTATGTTTTGTGATTAGTGCTTGCATTGCTGGTATGCTGAGCACTTTTGTTTCCCAGATGATGTGTCTCTGTGATGTCTCCCCAGCGTGCTCACTGTGGCTCTCCCAGCGTCACTGTATGACAGGCTGTACTTCTAGGTGTGGCCTGTGTCTGTGTGTGTATCCATCCTGGGGACTGGTGTTCTCATCTTGTGTAGGCGTCTGCGAGCAGGAGTCTCATTGGTGTCCCCACCTGCCACCTGGTGACTTGTGTGTGAAGGACTCTGTGGGTCATCTTTGAGGGCACTGGAGGTAGGTGTGAGTCTGCACGCTGTGCTGGTATCTTCAGGGAAGGGGAACCTCACGTGTCCTCTGGCTTCTGTGCTGAGTGAGTAGAGGCTGTGTCTGTGGCATCTCTTGCTGCCTGGTGCCACGCTGGCTCAGGGCTGGCGGTGGCAGCGGGCAGGGCAGGGCAGGGGCTGTGGTGGGCACTGGCCCTGCGCCCAGCTTCGGTATAAATATCCCCAGGCTGCCAGCGGCTGTGTTTACTCGGCCCCAGGCTGGGGGCGGCAGCAGCCCAGCAGGTCCTGGGGGCGGGGGTGACCAGGCCACAGTACAGACATTTCCTTCTGGCCAGACAGGCCCAGTCTTGTTGTCCCCTCCCTGGTGGGGGCGAGGCAATGACCCCTCATTCTGGGCTCCCAGGGGCCACCAGTGGAGCTCTGAGCTAGATGTCCCAGATGAGATTCCCCCAGTCCGGGAGACAGAGATGGCAGCAGCAAAGACAGGAAAAAATGAGGGCTAAGGCATGGGGAGGAGGGAGAGCCGGATGGGGAACAGGTTTACTAAGATAGTCACCCGAGCTGAGGAGAGAAATGACAGGGGAGAGAAGAGTGAGTAGGGAGGGCAGGTGGGGGGGGACGGGGGGGGGACTGAGAGAGGAGAGAGGGCTCAGGAGCTCAGAAGGCAGATGGAGAGAGAGTCCTGACAGCCAGAGACAAAAGAGACCAGCACGAGAACATGGCACAGAGGCAGAGGATCGAAAGGAAATGGAGGGAAGCACAAGACAGTGAGGGACAGGCAGGGACCTCAACAGAGAAAGGAGCTGAGGGAGGTGGAGTTAGCTCCAGCTCTGGCAGGATGCACAGAGGTGTGGGACAAGGGGGTGGGGTGGCAGCCAGCAGAGCACTGCCAGGGCCACGACACACAGGAGACACCGGAGGTGGGGGCCGGATGCCCATGGAGGGGTTCCCCTTCCCTCCCTGATTCAGCCTCTCCACCCACCCCATCCCCAGAACTGTGGGGGTTGCTCCGAGACTGTACCCAGGGGGTGTGTCTCTCAAGAGTCCACCGTCTGTCTCCACCTCTCTTCCTGTCTCCTCATCTAATCCCTGTCCCTGTGGCGGGCTCCACCTCTGTCTCAGCTACAGACACTCTGTCTCAACCATCTGACTAACCCTGATTCTGACTCAATTGCTGTACCTCTCATCTCTTTTAAAAAGTTGCATAACCAAATTTATGTATGGCAAAGTATATCAGAAACAAATTTAATGGTTGACTCAAAGACCAGTCAAAAGTGTGTATCACCAATAACTATAGTTGTCACTGAGGACATGAATGTGAGTACCTGAGGCAAATGTCCTCAGTCCAGGAGATCCTGTCTAGACTATCTTCAGCCTCACGCTGTGTCCTTCTCGGGGATGTGGCGTCAGTCGTACTGGATGCACCCCTTCTCAGGACGGTGTGACGACCCAGTGATCAGAGTACCTGACTTAGACGAGGATGGCTTGGTCCCATCCGGAGGGGCAGTGTCTGGCAGTGCGCTAGCCGTCCTCCTGCACACCTGCCTGCACTTAAATCCTCCCCTCTTAGTTTGTGGCCCGTGTGCAGATAGGTTTCTAGCACTCGGTTCCCACCCCAGCTCGGCCTCTGAGGCCAAGGGACTTTGGGAAGCACATGTGTCAAGGCCTATAGCATCTGTGAAATGGAGTTGACGGCCTCTAGTTCAAGTGCTGTCCCGAGGCTGCCTCATGGTGTCAGACATGTCTCTCGGGTTTAGCACAGGATGGAACTGTTCTGCAGCTGAAGCTTTCACTAGGTAATAATCCGTCCAGCTGCACATCCCTCTGCGTCCTTCCAGCTTTCACTTGCCTGTCTGGTTTTGATTCCGGTTGACCGAGGGCAGAGTCCAGGCCTGGGGTCAGGAGGTGCTTCTGAATGTCCTTCAGGCATGGACAAAGCAGGATGCCACTGTGTCTCATAGGACTGAGGGGTTCCAGGACCTAGCCTTGCCAGTCCCTGGCCTGCAGCTCCCCCTGCCCTGCTCACAGTGGCCAGTCTCTTCTGTGTCTGTTGGGGGAGCAGGGCCCAGACGTGGGGCATGGGAAGGTGGGACGCCTGGGTTCCCACAGGCTGTGGCTGAGTCACAGGCAGCCATCTGGCTCCCATTAGCCTGGGGCGGCAGGGGGCTCAGTGGGGCGGGCCCTGTGGCTGGCTGGGCCAGGGATGCTGGGGCAGCCTGCATGTGGGATGACTCAGGACCCATGATAACAGCCTGTGCACATTCGGGGAGTGTAAACAGAAGTGGGAGAGGGAAACAGGCAGAGGAAGTGAAGGAAGGGAAAACTCTGGACAGAGGGGGCCAGTAGAGAGCTCCCCTTCGCTGCCCTTCCCCACCCCCAAGCTGCAGCCCCGCGATCCCCAGTTATGCTCGCAGGGAGGCTGCACTGTTCAGCAGTCAGGGATCTGCTGCCCACAGCAGCCAGGGCTGGGGGACTGAAACCCAGAGAGAGAAAGCTGAGACAGAGAGGGACAGAGACAGCTGGAGAGGAATGGAAATGTACAAGCTGAAAGAACAGGCCCAGAGAACAAAGCAGAAGGTGAGACGGGAACACAGCACCCTAGGAAGGTGGTGCTGAGGTGGGACAGTGACACAGACCCAGGCAGACCGTGGAGAGACTGAGGTAGCCTGGTGCAAGGGAAGAGCTGTGCTGGGTCCCACTGCAGCCACCCTGAAATCAGCTGGCCTGTTCCAGCCATAACAGGCCCTGCTGGCTGGCCTGGGTCAAGGAGGACTTGTTCATCCTGGACTGGACCTCCTGTGGGGACAAAGCCTAGGGACAGGGAAGGAGATGGAGGGAGGGGCACAGAGGGGGACTGAGGGGAAATGAATTGGGAGAGCAGAGTGACCAGACACCGGAAAAAAGAGAAAAGGAGATGAGACAGAAGAATAAAACCAGAAAGATGGCAAGAAAAAAAAAGAGAAGCAGGTGACAGAGAGAATAAGGGAAAAAAAGAAAGGGAGGAGGGCTTGTCGTGGTGTTGTTTCAAAGACCAGACCCAGGGTGGCTAGTGGGACGTATGTGTATGTGTTCATGTGCCCTGAGAGCCCCCAGAGAAGACTCGCTGAGCTGGCCTGTAATCAGCTGCATGTTGGGGTGGGGTGGGCGTGGGGGTTGGCTAGAGGGGCGGCAGCTGTCAGTCCCCATCCAGCTCTGGGCTGGGTGCATCCTCCGGTTCCTCTTCATCAAAGTACTTCTCCTCTTCATCCTGTGCCACAATGTCCAGGTTGTCAAAGTCAGGATTGTCGTCCACTGTGCTGCAGTGGTGGGAGGAAGGAGGCTGTTAGGGGCGCTGGGAGGCCAGGTCAAGGGCTGAAGGATCCCCAAGGTCAAAGGCCATATGCTGGCAGCTGCCAGTCACAGCTGACCCCTCAGAGGGGATACTAGGCTTTTCAGGACTTAACAACAGAAGGAAACATTTTCCAAGTAGAGATCTTACATAAAAACCCTGACTTCTCTTAAAAGCAGTATGTGACAGAGGGCCTACATTTGTGGGACAAGCATTGGAATTTTGTCCCTAAGGGCACGTTAACATTTAGATTGTCCCCACCTTGCCTTGCTATTGGTAGAGATGCTAACCCTTTTCCTCACAAGACAGACTACAACAAAGAACCACCTGGCCCACCCGGCCCGCCTGTGGTGGGAAAAGGGGCCCAGGTAAGAAGCCCTGCTGGGTGTGAGGCCCACTGCCCACCCTTACTGCTCCATGGAATGTGGTGCATCCAGACATTTAGGCGGCCTCCCCTCCTCTCCTGCAGGTCAGTGCTCAGATGTCACCTCCTCAGAGAGCTTTCCCTGACCCGTGGGCACTCCCTCTCCTCCTCCTCGGGTTTTCCACAGCCCCATCACCACTAGACGCCAGCTCAGTCTCTGTCCTCCTCTTTGGTGTGGGTGTGAGTGCCCTCCAAGCAGCAAAAGCCTTACATTGGATTTGTTTCCAGCTTTGACCCCAGGGCCTGGACACAGCAGACACTCTGCATACATTGAGTCAGTGACCAGCTGAGGGACATGTCTGGGAGGCTGACAGGACAAGGATAGGTTTGCACCACTTTTTTTTTTTTTTGGTTTTGCTTTTTTAAGACAGGGTCTCATATAGCTCAGGCTGGGCTCAAACTCATGGTGAGCCTCTTGCCTCAGCCTCCTTAGTGCTGGTGTGATAGGCATGTGCCACTATGCCTGGCAAGGGCCTGTAACACTTTTTCTCATGGCACCTGGTTAGGGAGTGGCAGTGGTGCCAGTTCACTGAAGCGTTCCACAGGCTGAGTGCTGTTCCCCATGCTGTGTGTGAGAACCCAGATTTTAAGAGGCTCCCTGTTGGCAGGGGTGGATCTTCTGCAGTCAGTTCTAGAGCTGCAGAATACAACAATGGGCCAGTGATGCTCATCACTGGGTGCTGACTATAGGTTGGCCTGGTGGCAATAGTAATTACAATCCCCATCTTACTGAGAAACCCACCAATGGTCTGTGTGTGGCCACACAGTTTATGTGTCACTAAGGCTGGATTTGAAACCAGGGAGTAGTCTCTGCTACCAGGCCCCGTGTCTGGGACAAGACTGTCTCAGATGACAAAACCATTTATCTTTGATTCTGATACTGCACTGTCATGTCCTTATTTTTATGGCAAAATCCTTTTCCAAAGCAGGTAGCCCATGTACCCACTGCCCCAGGTTATTCTAGAAACATCAACAACTTTCATTTTGAGCAGGGAGGACCACGGTGGTGGCAGACATCCACTACAGGCCCCTCTACACTGAATGGCAACCCTGCCCGAGATTGATCATTGCAGCATGAGGTGGTTTGGAGCCCCAGGAAAGAAGCTGGGTTTCTAGGCTACATATGAAGGCTTGGGGTAGCAGCATCCTACCAGGTCACTACCACTGGCACAATGGAAATGTTTCAGTGTTTTATCGATAGAGAGCTAAATGTCAGCCTAGGTCATTCCCTTTCTTACAGCTGAGGGGCTGGAGGCTCAGATGGACTGAGGCTTAGATGGGCAAGTTCATCTCTCAGCCTTGTTCAATTGATCTCAAACTCCAGGCTGTCTGACCTGTCTGCTGTCTGGGCCCACCTCCTGGACCTGTTGCAGGGCTGACCGGACCCTCCCTGGACATGGATGGGATGTAAATGGGATCTGCACATGGCCCAAGGCTGGGGGAAGGGGACACAGAGCCCAGCATCACCTGTAGTCGAAGTCCCCATCCTTGCCGTCTAGGAAGCGCTGGTGCATCCGGCTGGTGAACTCTTCCCGAAGGATCAGCCTCTCCTCTGAGTCAGGCACCCAGGCCTCTGACTCTTTGCCTGACCTCTGGTCTGTGGAGGGAAACACCAAGAAGGGGTGATTTGAACCTGAGTTCAGACAGCTGCTCTTGTATCTCAGTGGTAGAGCACTTGCCTAGCACATGGGAGGCTCTGAGTTGGATCCCCAGTACAGCAACAAATATAAGGAAACAAACCCCCCCCAAATCTCAGAGAACTGCTGTTTCCATGACCCACCCTATGCAGTGGAACACAGCAGTGACTGCAATAGTCCAGGTCCCTATCCTTCAGGGGTGTACATCAAAGACTTAAATGACAAGGCAGAATTCTGGAGACTGTACACCAGGGTCAGAACCAAGACACGAAGGCTGAGGAAAGCGGCATTCGTTTCTGCAGAAGGAATGAAGATCATACCAGGCCTTGGAGCAGTGCAGGGCAGGAGTGCTAGGGAGACGGGAGGGTCTTGAAGGATGGAAGGTTGGGGCCTGGCCTGGTGCCATGGAATGGAGATGGGGCATCCAGCCTCTGCTGCTGGTTCTCACCTTCCTCATCACTGTCCTCCTCTTCTTCCTCCTCCAAGCAAGCCTCTTCTTCCTCCTGTTGCTGGAGCAGCCGCTGCTGCAGCTCCCGCTCTTGGTAGGACTGAAGCAGTAGGTCGGAGAGCGGGCAAGTGGGTTTGCTGGGGGAGCCAGGTCTAGGGGGCTGAGGGACTGGTGTACGGGTGCTGAGCTCCTCCTGGGTGAGGTACTGCCCGATGTACTGCTCATATAGCAGGGGGGCCCGGAACCGCATCTGCTCATCACTGAAGTATTCACCTCCTGCAGAGGAGAGCTGGGTGGGCATGCCTGGGTGGACACATGCATGTGTACGTGTGCTTGTGTGCATGCATTCAGATACAACAGGAAATATGTGCAGGCACCGGAGGTCACATGGACATGAGGACTTACCCCTGCGCTGATCATGTGCACGTAACCAGGTCTGCATCCATCTGTGTATTTCATGTGTCCAAGGATGTGGGTGCATGGGTAGAACTTGCAAGTCTTTGGCCATGGTGTGTGTGCAGTTGCATATACAAACATGTTCTTCTGTGTCTCAGCACACTGCCTACAGGTACCTGTGTCTGGGAGTTGGTATGTGGGACAGCAGACAGGCGGTACATGTAAGCAGGTTGTGTGTGCCTGTTTGTGGAGCTTGTTTGGCTGTCAGCATACATGCCTAGACTGGCCTGTACTGTTGGACACATATGTGCATCCACCCACATGTATCTGACGTATGTGTACACACAGTAACGCCAGGTGAGGCATCTGCCTGTGTGTGTGTGCGTGCCTGATGGTAGCTGGGCTGCCTTGTGTGTGTGTGACATGTGCACAGGAGATGGCAGGCCTCAGCTCTGACCTTTCCCCAGTGCTCCTCTCTGAAGCTTTCCTCAGCTGGGGCTGGTGTCTCCATCCGGGTCCTTCTCTCCTGGCTGCCTGTTCTTGCAGAAGCAGTTCTGTCCCTGGGGTAACAGTTAAACCTGCCCCTAGCCCCTCCGACACAAGGGGCTTAGCCTGCCTTCAGAGCCCAGGCCCGTAGTCCTCCCAGAATCCTGGCTTCTGCAGCACTGTGGTCTGTGACTCTCCCTGTCCTGTTTGGCTTCCCCAGTCCTACCCCTCACTGTATCCCATCTTTGAATCATCTACCAGATTCTATTTCTATTCTCCCTCCTGGCTCTGGCAGGTTGGGGCCTGGTCTGGTACCATGGAGAAAAGTAGGGGTCCCCTGGAATACAGTGACAATGCTCTCTCCTGTTGGGCTCCTCAGTTTCTCTCCCTCTTCTGTATCTCCATCTCTTTGCCTGCCTCAGCCATTTGTTTTCCCTGCTTTCTCAGTGTTTGTCAGCTTATTCTACCACATTCATTTACTAATAATCACTGCATTTCTTCATTCTTGTTCCTCTACCTGTGCCTGTGCCTTGCTCTTTCTGTATCAGTCTCTCTAAGCTTGTCCCCTGAACTTATTTAACTCATTTTCTGCTTCATTCACTCTCATCTTTTAAGTTTGGTTTTGGTCACATGATGTTTTCAATTATGTCTAGGTAAAAAAAAAATCTATGTTTTTCTTCTTGGTTTTCACATTTTGTTCAAGAAGGCCTCTGAATACTCAAGGCTGTAAACATATTTCACTTGGTTTCCACTGGTGCACTAGTGTATATTATAGGGTCAGGACCTTGTAATCCATTAGGACAATGAATTGCTACAATGCTGTGTTCTATGTTTTTAGTCTACTTCTAAATGGGCCACTTTCGTCTACTACTAAATTCTGATCTCTTCTCACTGTGTGCCCCTTCTCCTTTCCAGTTCCCACCTGTACCCACATCTCTTGCTGCCTTACTGCACATTTCTGTCTCTGTTTCTCCCTGTCTCATTATCTCAAACTTTTTTTTACAGCTGGGCATGTGGTGCGGGCCTGTAATCTCAGAACTCTGGGAGGCTGAGACAGAAGGATTGCAAATTCAAGCCAACCCAGTTTAGCAAGACCTTGCCTCTTCAGTTCCAAGTACTATAAAAGCAAAAATTGGAAAACAACTTTTCTCATAGGTCCCATTTTTGCTCTTGTATCCTTGTTTCTCAGTCCCTCTGCCTCTTTTGCACTGCCCCCTCAACCTTCCATCTCTGTTTGTTTTCCCTCCCTCTCCATCTTGGCCTCCTCACACCCACAAGCCCCTCACACCTTGGATGAGCTCACGTAGGGCAGCATAGCGCCGGTTTCGCAGGCGGGTGCGTAGGGCACGTGGCCGGGCAGCGCCCTGCCGAGCCACCTCAGCACAGTAGAAGTCGGCACGATGGTCACCACGTAGGTGGCCAAAGCAGGCCAGGTGCTCCTCGCGGAGGCCTGTGCGGAAGCGCTCCAGGAACACCAGGGGCTTCTCGTGGTACAGCTGCCGCAGGATGGCCACCTTCTCTTGCTCCGTCAGGTCAGGTTCACCTTGCTGCTGGCTGCACACAGGCAGGCGGCTGGCAGCCACAGCATGCAGCATGGCACTGACTGCTGCGTTCTCAGTTCTGGGCTCATCACCGTCCAGGGCCCCTGGTGCGCTCCCTGCTGTTTTCACTTTTTCCTGTGGTTTAGATGGAACTGGTATCTGGCTCAGCTCCCCCCAGTGCCCAGTTCTGGGCTCCATGCAGCCTGGAAATGAGGAGATTAATTAGCTGAGGGATGGGAGTGCAGGAAGGGGACAGGTGCTTACTCAGTTCACATTTACTGATCACCTACTATATTCTGGGCTCTGTACTAGGTCCCAGAGAGACCACATAAGGAAAAGAATGACATTTTAGTGGGGACACAGCCAACTAATGACATAATTACTGAAAACTTCATTGTGTAAGGTGTTTCCCTGGCTATGTAAAAAAAAGTAAATGGGGAATGATGGATGTCTGCAATTTTAAACAAAAAGTCAGAGAAGGCTGCTAAAGAAGTGACATTTGAGTAAAGATCTGAGGTGGGAAGGGATTGAGACTTGTCAAATCAGAGTTCTAGGCACAGGGAACAGCCAGTGCAAAGACTCTGGAGTCTAACTTACTGTTTATCCAATTTTTTTGCCTTTTCACTTGCTCACATATCTAGGAATATATTCATTAGTGTGTTCACTCATTCATTCTCCTGTCTTACACACTCACACCAACCACTTCAGCAACTTTATTTTTTTGGTACCAGGAATTGAACTTAGGACTTTGTTCTTGCCAGGCAGGCACTTATGCCCCTAAGCTATATCCCTGGTCCTTCAGCAACTTTAAATCTATGGAAGGTCCTGAGCCAGGCAATTCAGAGGACTCATGGAGGAATTCAATCTGACTCTTGTCCTTAAGCACCCAGTTTGATGTGAGAAACAGTCAAGATCAAAGATCATACAGGCAGACATAACAGCAAAGGTCGGAGCTAGGCAAACCTTGGTGAGAGCTGTTTTCCAAGTAGGGTAGGAACTGCAGGAGGAGGAAATAGGTGAAGGCAGAGAGCAGAGACAACCACGTTAGGGAGGAGAGGGGGGGATAATGGCTACAGGCACCATGGTTTCAATCACTGAGATAAGACTGAGCTGGGGCAGGGGCTGTGGAGGAGGGGCAGGGCAGCTGAAGAGGAAGAATTGAGAAAATGCTCATGAAGCTGAGGGGCAAACCACAGGGGCTGACGGTTGAGAGGAAAGTATCCAGGATAAAGTCCAAGACTCTGGCCTAGGGGACAATCAAACTGTTTCTGAGATAGTGGAAAAATGCAAAGGTTGGCTTTGGATATGGAAGGTATGAGGGAGCCAGGGGATATTCAAGGGGAGGCATTTGAGAGACTGCTAGGACACAGGCCAACAGATTGCTTAGGAGAGAAGTGCTGGGAGTTGTGGGTATCATCAGAGCCAAGACAAGAACTAAAGCAGAGGGAAATGAGAGGTGGGTGTAGGGGAGGGGAGAGAGATAAGGCATGTAAGAGATGAGAGAAGGGGGGCTAGGAAAAAGCACTACACAGATCGCAGAGGACATGCTTGTGAAGGTCACATCTCAATCTCTGGAATCTGT
Organism: Dolichotis patagonum; assembly: GCA_004027295.1. Classification (NCBI taxonomy): domain Eukaryota; kingdom Metazoa; phylum Chordata; class Mammalia; order Rodentia; family Caviidae; genus Dolichotis; species Dolichotis patagonum. Next base: position 50,265 of record PVJX010003184.1, on the reverse strand, counting down.
GACAGTTATTGTAAATTGGGGTATGGGAAAGAGTCTCCACAGGCTATTAAAATGGGAGAGATTATCCTGAACAATCCAGGTATGTCTGCAAGTGTTGGGTTTTTTTTTGGGGGGGGGAGGTGTCTTCTTGAGGTAGGGTTTCATTATGCAGTTCAGCCTGGATTTAAATTCACTCTATAGCCCAGACTGGCTCTGAACTTACATGATCCTCCTGCCTCAGTCTCCAGAGTGCCATCAGCTACGAGTGTTCTAAAAATAGGTTGAGAAGGGCAGCATGGTGGCATATGCTTGAAATCCCAGGTACTTGGGAGGCTGGAGCTGGAGGACTGCAAGTTTCTTTTTGTTTTTTTCTTTTGGCAGTGCTGATGATTGAACCCAGGGCCTTCATCTGTACTATATCCCCAGTCCCATTCATTCATTCATTCATTCCTTCATTCAAAGTTATCTAGCCTGGCCTCCTAAGGAGGCCTCTAAGTTAGAACTCAGTCTGGGTAACATAAACCTTGTGTAAAAAAACATAAAAGGCTGAGAGAGAGCTGACACACAAAGAACAGAAAGCAGTATGAAGGTAGAAGCAGAGACTGGCATGAGGCCATGAGCCACAAATTCCTGAAGCCATCACTGGCTGGCAGAGGCAAGGAATAGAGGAGAGCACGTGTAGGACCGAAGTCTGGGAATACATTGGTATCACCCCAGTGCTACTGATTTCAGACTTCTGGCCACCCTGTTTAATGTTTAAGCCAATTTATGATAATTTGTTATAGCAGCCAGAAGAAACAAATGCCAAGGGCTGAGAAGGAGGGATCTGAGAGACAAGAGGGAAACTGAAGAATGGTGTCACAAAACCAAGGGAAAGACTTACAAGGATGGAAGGGTCAATGACATTGAGTCCTCCAAGTAATCTAGCAGGAAAACTGGACAGAGTGACTGTTTACTGCAAGTGGGGATAAGTCACCGGGACCCTAACCACAGCAGTTCTGAAGGAAAAAACTAGACTGCAGTGGGTGGGAGGTAGGGAAATGGAAAAAAATTAACATGACTCTTTGGAGAAGACAGATAATGTCTAGAAGTCAGCTTAGGGCCAAGGGAAAGATTTTCTTTTGTTTAGAAAATAAAATTTGGGCTGGGAGCGTAACTCGGTGGTTAAGCACATGCTTAGCATGTGTGGGGCCCTGGGTTCCATCCCAGCAGTGAAAAGTAAAAAATAAAACAATAAAATTTTATTATGAAAAATTTCAGACACACAGAAGTAGGGTAAGCTGGTACCCCTCCCCCACATTCATATACCCAGCGTCCCCTTTCAACAATTACCAGTTCTTAGCTAGCCGTGGTGTTTTGTTTTTGTGGTACTGGATATTAAACCCTGGGCCTCTCTGCTTTTGAGCAACATACCCAGCCCCTTTTCATTTTTTATTTTGACACCGTCGTGCTCAATCTCTAAATTGCTCAGGCTAAGCTCAAACTTGTGATCTTTCTGCCTCAACCTCCCACAGAATGAGGCGATTACTGGCAGGTGCCCAGCCCCAGTGGTGTTTCAAACAACTTCTCAGCCACATCTCATCCCACATAAGATTACTTTGGAGCAATGGGACAAATTGTAAAATGAGAGGAAAAAAATTAGGTAATGATGAAACGACACCAGAATAAGTGAAAAACGTTCAAGATGCAAGGGAAAGCCACAGATCACAGAAAAGGAGTAAGGACTTGAGGCAGACTGGATTGCGGACTTTGGGGGAAGGGGAGTTAGAAATGTGGAGCAGTTTGTCAGTCTGAGATACACAGAGTTCGCATGGGACAGGAGGAAGGTCGCCTGGAACAATAGGAGGGCTAGCCTGGCAAAAGGGAAAGCTCAGTTTGTCACAAGGAAGGAACCTGAGATGAAGAGATGGCCTGAGACCGTGGGAGTATTGGCCTAGGATAGGGAAGAGGTTTATGTTAACGTGAGAGTTAGCCTAGGACATGGAAAGAGTTGGGGTGAGAAAAGCTTAATTTCAGGGGGAGAAATGGAGGGAATGGAGGTCAGGACGCAATAAGGGAGGCGGCAAGACAGACAAGTGGTGGAGCGGACAGGTGGGGCTGAGAGCAAATGTCCCCCCAGAAAGAGTTCCCTTTCGCGGACAGGGGAACCATTTCTTGGTGACACCGCAACTGCACCCACTCGCTACGACTGTGCGGTCAACATCTCACCCTCATCGGGTTCCTTTGCTTCCTTCGCCGCCGCCACCGCCTCCATCCTGAATCTCTCCAACTTGTCAACTGCCGAAGTGAGACCAGCACGCCAACCTCGACCCTACGCACTCAATAGCCACTTCCGTCTGTGCACGCTTTAAGGGTCGTACGCTCCACTGCGTCCGGGCACTAAAGTTCCGGTTCCACGCTGGACCGTCATATGCGCATGCGTACCTCTCTCGGGGCCCCACCCTCCACAGCCAGGAAGGCAGTTAGCATCTCCTATTTGAAGGTGGAGAACTAGGAGACTCAAACCATGGTTTATTTGTTTGCTGCTGTTACTCCAGCTCCTGATGTGCTTAATATTGGTGAGGGGCAGTTTAGTGACTAACCTCCAAGATGTGGAGCTACCACATTTTGCTTATTTTTAGAATTCTATCACTTTCTTTACAAGAACATTTTAGAAGCCTTGACTCTTGTCATCAGTCCTTGGGTGGCAGGAAATGGGTGATGAAATCAAGTATAGAACTTACCATTTTGTGTCCCCACAACCTGGTGGTAATGCACTTTTAAAGAAAGAACTGTGGTCCTGATTTGCAGAGCAGACCAGACCTATCGCCAGAAACAAATGAATGGCCAGGTCTCTGATGGACCTTAGGGTCTGAGGGTTCGGTACTCCAGTCTGTGTTAGAGCCGGTCTTTCTGGAAGGAAAGCCTAGGCTGAGGCTTGCCAAGTGGAGTTCCTTATGGGTCTCAGAGGATAGCTGGCACGGATAATTCTGGTTATGGCAAGCACTTCAGTATGGTTGGGGAACAGAAAGGGGGTCTAACTTGAAGGCCATCATAGGGCTGTTAAAGGTTTGGGTGTCTCATTAATCTTTAGATAAAATCATAATAAGGCAGATATTCATACATTTTTATGCCTCACAAAGGATTTATGACCCTCAAGTAAAAGAACCATTGATCTCAATCTGAAATAGGGAGCAGAAGAGAGGTGAAAGCCTTTGAGGTCACCAGGTACCAGGCCATGCAGGGACTCATAAGCCTTATTAAACGTCTTGAGCTTCTTTGTCTTACAAGGTTTGAGCCAGGGAATCAAGTTAACAAACTGGAGAGCTCTGAGAAGGCAGATTTTATAATCCAGATACTGGCTGAGAACGCAGGCAGAACTTTTATTCGCGTGAGATCTCCATGTGAAGGTTCTGAGGCTGCGTGTGCTACATCCTATAGGTGGAAACTACACTGGCATATCAAGGCCAGCAGAGGGCACTATGGCCTAACATTGGTACCTGCTGCAAAGGAACTTCTCAAGACTCAGGGTCCTGAGGCCCTGCAGCTCTTTTCTGAAGCAGCATCACTTTTAGCGGCTAACTTTGGGCCCATCTCATGTTCAGATGCTCCAAACTAGAGCTCAAGTTTTTTTTTTTTTTTTGCAACAGGGTCTATGTAGTTCAGGTTGGCCTCAAACTCAGACTCTCCTGCTTCAGCCTCCCGGTGTGCACCATCACACTGACCCCTCCCTTTCACAAGGCTTAGTGGTCCTGGGAGGGATATGTGAGGTTTGAGCTGGTCACTCCTGTACCCTGACATTGTCTCTCCAGGGCAAGGAAACACCATGTTTAGGGAATGGAAAAATGAAGATGCTAAGACAAGAGGTTGATGGGCCATAAAGGTGCAACCCCACAGCTCACTCCTGTTACTCTCCAGGAAGCACTCCTCTCACCATCCCTGTGCTGCCACTTTCCGATGACAGATGTGCATTTCCTACGGAAGTTCAGCTGTGTGAAAACCAGGGATTTCCACAAAGGACTATCTTGGCTGTGCTACGCCTCCAACAGTGTTCAGGACAGTTGAAAAGAGCAGGCACCCAAAGCATACTAGCTGATAATGAAGCTCCTGAAGTCCAATTAGCCTGGAGCAGGACTGAGCTGCACAACCAGCCAATATGCAGTAATGGCTCTGAACCCAGCAGCCCATCTATCTCATCATTGGTCCCACCTGTCTACCTATAGACCTGTTTGGTGCCTTTTACTAAGGTATTCCTGAAGGGATTTGGGACTAAGAGACAGATGACCACTTTACAAAGAGAGACTCTGTCTCAAGAAGTCCAAACAATCTAGCAAAAACAAAAACAAAAAAATACATAGGAATGCCTTGTCTCAAGAAACCAAAACAAAACACCCCGTTAGTATATTTTACACTGGGGCTTTAGGTTAAAGGGATATCCTCAGCACTAAAATCAGGGCCGGGAACACAACTCCCTCAGTGTTTAACAAATGAGTAAATCAATTCCCCTTGCAGAAGTTCCCACCCCAATTAAAGGCCAACTGCAGTAACACTTCAGGGTTTTAACCCTGCTTCCTTCCTACAAGGAGGTGCCATGTCTTTTATTGAAAGAAAACAAAACAGGGCAAACACATTTCTTAGTAAGTGCAGTTTGTTAAAATCCTGTTAAAACATTCGGGTCAAGGGGAAATAATCAGAGGATCATGGTAGGAAAAACTGAGATCTGGCCCCTGGGAGAGCCCCAGAGAGGGTGCATTGGGGGAAACTCCGTATTCTGAGGGGAAAGAGCCCCCACCTTTCACCCTCTCACCCGCTTAATCCCACCACAAACTACCAAGACACCTAGAATAAAAGGTTTCAAGTTCAATAGTCACACTCTCTCCAAATACAAAAAGCAGTTACAATTCAACTGAACACAGAAGCTTGTGTGCAAAGTTATGGGGAACTGAGACATCATATAAAAAGTTAGGTTAAAGATGATTCTGTGGTTTTCTGTGTTTTGCTTTGTTTTGAGGGTGTGGCTCTTCCCCGGTCATCTGAACTCAGCAAATAAACGGTTATTCTGACGAAATATCAATGGTGGACTGACAGTAAAAACAGACAAGTTCTAAAAATAAAAAATAAAAGCATAATTACCAAAAAAATATGTCACTGCTTCCTCCCTCTGCATTTTACTATTTAAACTTTTTTTTTAAAAAAAGTTTTTGATTTTGTTTTTAATCCTGAAAAGTAGACAGTAAAACAGCTTCTGGGAGAATTTACAACCAACTGCATGAGGATCTGGGAAGCTGAGGGACTAGAGCAGGTTTGGGAGGAGTGAACAGGAAAAGCTCTTCCCTTCAGTCACTGTGGCCTCACCATGTGACAAAGGGAGAGGGATTCTTTAGTCAAAATGGAGATGAGATGGAAGAGGGAGAGGAGGTGGAAGGGACAAACAGAAAAAAAAGGTCACTGTGGCCTGTTTAAATTCAGAGAAAAATGCCTGGCCTGTGTGTGGGAAGAAGCCCCTCAGAGGGGAGGCAGTGGGCTGAAGAGAAGCAGCCCTGGGATGACCCCAACCCCAGCACCACAGGACCTGGTGGGGGTAGAGGAGGGGCCAAGGTAGGCGCTGGTGGAGGAAGCCGGCAGGGGCCTCCAGGAGCCTCTGGAAACAGTGGCTACTGCGTGCTTGTGCCGCCCTGTGTGCTGCCGGAGTAGCTCCCGTAGTCATAATTCCCGTAGTACGGTGGCCACTGGCCCTGGTTCTGATAGTACTGGTTCCACTGCTGAGCATACTGTGGAAAGACACCAAAAGCACAAAGTTGTCCTCTATCCATTCCATGTGTAATTATTCCCCTGGCCCATCCTTATCTAGGGCAGAAATGGGTGACAACCATAGACACTTGAATCCAGTGAAGAGAGAAATTAAGGTTCCTCAGGAGGACAACCAACTGACCTGATACCACACGTATAGGCATTTAGGAACTATGGCACAGGTCTCCGGCTTGTCAACCCAGTGCCCTTTCAGGTATCATATTCCAAATTAAAACAAAAAATAAAACCACTAGGTACAGTGGCCTGCATTTGGTGCGCCCTGGCCATGGTGCTGAAGCAGGATTTGGACGCCCTGGTCTGCCAGCCCTTCCCCCTTCTGATCACTGACAAGGTAGATAGTTATTTAAAAACTAGTGCCAGCAAGCTGGATCACCCTTAATGCAAGCTTGGAAATACAAACTCAGGAAGAGCCCCTGAAAATCTCCCCACCCTACCAGTGCCTTGTCACCTACCTGTTGATACTGGTTATAGCTGGGCTGCGGGTAGGTCTGTGCAGTGGGGGGTGGTGGTGGGGTATAGGGGGCTGGGTTGTAGCCACCATAGCTTCCATAGTTGTAGGCAGGTGGTGGTGGAGGCGGAGGTGGTGGGGCTGTGTAGCCCTGGCTGTAACCTCCCTGGTTGTAAGGTGGCTGGCTGTAACTTGGCTGGAAAATGGAAAAAAAGACAACTCTGAATGGAAAAAAAAAGACAACAGCTTACAACTGGGATGGAGAAAGGACCTTTGTGAGCCATTAGCCCACAAAGGTACTTCCCTGATGGAAGCTGTTTGGAGCAAGGAGCATGTCAGCTCTGACATGGCAGAACAGAGCAGGTTGAAGAGAAAGCCACAGAGTCAACAGTCTGGACTCTTAAACCCAGTTGAGACAGCAAAGAAGCAAGATACATCAAATCTCTTTTTAGAAAAAATTGGCAGTGCTAGGGTTCAAATCCAGTGTCTCAAATGTACTAGGCAAATACTTTATCACTGAGTTACATAGCCAGCACCTCAGTTTCATTTTCTGTACAACGAGAATCGCAACAAACTGCCCCTTTCTGATTGATTGTATTCAAGGCTTTCGAGTACAAAACACCAGCACTTAATAAATGGTGGTAGTTGTCACTGACTATCTGCAGAGAAACTGTGGTGACAACCTGTGAAGTGCTTTTTATATATAGGCTGTACTATAACTCATTTAATTTCGGTTAGGGTTTATATCTAGCACCCCCCACCAAACATGTGCTCACATGTGGGGTGTTTAAAGGTGAGTGCATTATGGGGACCTGGTCAGAAGAGACAAATCACTGAGTGTGTAGTTTGAAGTGTTTCTCTCTCCAGCTCCTGCCTTGATTCTCTGCTTTCCCTATGTGCCACGAAGTGAACACGTAAGCCAAAATAATAAACTTCTCCTAAAGTTGTGTTTCAACTATGATCTCTCAGCAATGGAAAATGACTTAAAATACATGTCAACTCTTAGGGTAAAGTTCATTAGCTCTACTGTAGAAGTGGAAACTGAGACTTAAGGTGAAAGTTGAGCCAAGGCCATATAATTAAAAAGAATTGACCTCTGGATTTTCCTACTCACAGAGCCTTAACTACTAAGATACAGTGCCACCCAACTCTTACAACAAATCTCAGAAATAAGTTCTACTAATATCTTTAGTTCTTTACAGGGAAAATGAGGCCCAGAAAGGTGAAGCTGACTGTCAACATCACAAAACCTGGAGATTATGGGGTTGATAGTTTGAAGTCATGTCTGCTCAACTCCTGTGCTGGTAAATTTTCTGGGTAGATCAGAGTCTGGGAATCACCAATGGGCTAGCTGTTCCCAGGCCTGGCACATGAAAGATGCCCAGGAAATGGATGCACGATAAACGGAGACTGCTTTGGTCAGCAGATTGTGTACCACAGCCCTAGTGATAACTTTCTAAGACCTGAAACAGAGTCCAGAGCTGCTCAGGGGTGAAGCTGTTGGTGGAGAGGACAGGTCCTCGCAGACTTTGGATCTCTGGTCTCCACTCCTGAGGACAAGGAAACAGTCCCTTTGAGCACGGACAAGAGGTGAATCCACCTGAGTGCTTTCTTGGGGTTTCAGATGAGGCCAGCAACATAGCCAAGACACACACATACCTGTGCTGGAGGTACCGAGGCTCACAACTTACGCCTGGGGTTGGGGATGGGGAGGTTATGGGCACAGTCAATTTATTTTTGGGTTTAGAAGGGATCTGGAAATTCTAGAGTACATCTGGTAAGGGCAAGCAGAACCAAAGCAAGCATTAGTGATTGCCTTATACTTGCTTCCTCTTACTTGCTCAGGTTTAATAACATATGTGCACATCTGAGTGCAAATGTGTACACGTGCCCTCACCTGTGGAGGGCTGTAGCTGCTGACAGTGGGGGTGCTGGTATTGGCGCCTGAGCCAGGGATGTTGCTGTTCTTGTTATAGCTGCCAGCCACCGGAGGGTTCCGAGCAGGGCTGTAGCTGGGTGGTGGCGGTGGCTGCTGTGGTGGTGGTTGTGGTGGCGGTGGCTGCTGTGGTGGTGGCTGTTGTTGGGGGGCCCGGCTGTAGCTGCCTCGGTTGTTAGAGTTGTTGTTATCCCGGCTGTTGTTTCCCCAGCGGTTCTGGTTGTAGCCGCCGCCTCCACTGCGGTTGAAACCTACATTGGAGAAATCCAGGCAAGAGGCCCTATCATTCTCAGTATGCTACCTCCAGGACTGGGCTACCTTACAGCTGCTACGGCCACACTGCATGTAGGGTTCAGAGCAGGAGCTCAGTTAAAGTGAACACATAAAATATACCTGGCTTCTCCAGACCCCAAGACACTCCCTTGTCCCACCCTGACCATTTTAGGTCACCACTATCTGCTGACAGATTTGTTTCATCCACTGGACTTTGAGCCCGGGGAGGTCAAGGCTACGTTTGCATTGTCTGACCATCTCAAGACTTGTTCAGCAAATTAGAAAAAGATGTTCAAAACGATGATGGTAAGTATCGCGCAGAGATGGGCAAGTTGGATCTGGTCCTCTTCTAGTGTGGCCAAGTGGGATGCCCACTCGTGAACCTGTACTGTTTTCTGGGCCTGGAGCTCTCTCCCTAGGCCAACTCCTACCAGACCTGAGGTGCTTAGCTTAGACATCAGTACTTCAGGAGGCCTTTCCTGAACCCTCCTGCCTCCTACAATCTGCTAGGGTTCACCTGAGGTCAGAGCATCCCTGAGCTATCCCATTAAGCTATTTGGGTCAGGGCTATGTACCCAGAACTACCCAGCACTCAACTGACAGAGTGGGGCACAGGACATGTTTGTTAAATTGTGAACAATTTACTTTACTTATGAAGAATGTGGGCTTTAAATCATTTGAATCCCAGCTCTGGATTTAGCTAGGTGATGGTGGGTACATTAACTCTTCTAAGGCTGTTTTTCCATTTACTTTAAAACCAAAATCTAGTCCTAACATTTGCCTTGTGCTAGGTCCTGACTTGGGCCCCAGGACTCCACTTCCCAAGGCCCTCATGGTCAGGTAGAGGAAGGCCTACAAAAATAGCACTGTGACCTGTGAATGGACAAAGGATTTCAGTAGCAAGGTCAGGGGAATGGGGTAGAGGAAGAGCTTCTTTAAAGCCTTAAGTTTGAAGTTTCAGCACTAAATGAACTGAACTGTCTTCAAAGCGCAACCCCAACCCATGGAGAGCTGCATGTCTCACCTCCTCGGTAATTGTTTCCTCCACCACTTCCTCCTCCTCGATTTTGGAAGCCACCTCGGTTGCCTCCAGGGGGACCTCGGTTGTCATAGCGCTGGAAACCGCCGCCACCCCCACGGCCCCGGAAGCCACCTCCTCGGTTGTCAAAGCGCTTTTCAGGGGGTGGTCCAGCCTTGCGGCCTTCCTCATTGTACTGCCTCACCAGCTTGTCTGCTTCTTCCCGCTGAAGCTCAATGAACAGAACCTCATCTAGGAAGTCACCTACATCAGGCAACGTGAAGTTGGCTAGGAAGAAGGAAAAGAGGGACAGGTCAGTATCTTTTGAGGTCTGGTCTCTTCTATTCCAACACTGGCGTATATCTTAGATGTAGTGAATACAGTAGTGAAAGAAAGAAAACAGGGTCCCTTGTGAGTTCGATCCCCAGTACCAAAAAAAAAAAAACCAAAAAAACAGGGTCCCAACGACTCAGCTTCTCTGACAACTGTCAGGGGTTAACAATGACCGTATCTTGAAGACATGGATAAGCCGTACCTAAGCATGGCTCCCTCCACCCTCACCCCAGAGAACAGGTCAGGCAGTGACACCACATCTCTATTTTCACAGAAGAGCTTGCCCACAATCAGCTCAGCCAGTGGATGTTAGAAGCAGGTGATGGTGTGGGACTTTCATCTTTAGACTCTTCTACTCCCTTTTCCCCCACCCATTCTGAAAGTCCTGCCAGAAAGAGACAAAAAGCTTGGCCACTCTCAGCTTTAGGATACAAGAAAGGGACAAAGCAGAAGCAGAGAGAGCAAGGTTCACAGTAAAGGAATAATCAGGGATCTAGTAGGGACACAACGAGTAAAGGCCCTTTCTCTTAAGGACCCTGTTGAGATGGCCCTCTGGGAGCCACTATTGCCTACCTTTCATTTCTAAGACCGCATGATCTGGGACATCCTTCCCTTCCTCGTCGGTTCGCTTTATTGTTCGGTCTTTTAGGTCCTCATCAGTGGGGCAAATTACAATAGCTTTGCGCTGGAAGCCTTCAAATGGTCTCATTTTTCGTCTCTGGGCTGACCCATAAACATTTGTCTAGGAATAGGTAATAGAAGAGGCAAGATACAGTACATTAAGAGTTGTTTTTCTCTTGAGGGGTATTATGTAGGCCAGGGATGGACAGTGCTTACTAGTGTTCCTCCTAACTAGAGACTTTGGAAACTGCTTTGCCTTACTTTGATGATTCTTACATCCGCTCTGGCAAACAAACTTAGGAAAAGTGGCTGCTAACAGGCCTAGGACAAGGAATTCCTTACCAGCTGGGCTTTGTTCTTCAATTCAATTAGTTCTTGGTACTGCACTTTACAACTTATTTTTCCTATTTTAGTTGCCTTGTTTTAATTTAGCTTATTTTTTTAAAATTTTCTGGTGTTGAGGACCAAACCAAGCAGCCTCACAGCAAGTGGTCTACCACTGAGCTATAATGTCTTTTTCCTACTTTACAAGTGATACGCACTCTGGGTAAAAAAAATTCACAGTGCAATGTACACTGCAGGATCTCTGCTAGTACTAGCTCTACTTCCTGGTTTAACTTGTACTGAATTTCTGAAGCTCTTTCTGAAATTCTTTTGTGCAGTTTTACAGTGTCTACACAATAGACAGGCAAAGTAACCAGCCCCTCTGGATGGTCAGGTAGAATGTTTTTAACAATGCTGTAGTTTTTCTGTCTTCTGGGTCCTTCTGAAACATCATCTCAGTCATAAGCTTTTACCCAACGAGGCTATGCTTTTGGTTAAGTTCAACTTCTCTGGTTTCTACTCCTAAGACAGGCAGGTATCTTCTAGATGGGTGCTGGCGTGGAAAGCTGTCCTACATGTACATGCAATGGGGCAGTATAAGTAACAGTTTCCACTGACCAAATACTTCCAACGTGCCAAGATTCTTTGACACTACCACCCATGTCTGCTGGACCACAGGGCTCTGTGGACCCAGCCTGCACCTTTGCACCGCCTGGATACTACTGAACAAGTGAGCAGCTCGACACCCCCTTGAGACTTTTGAGCCTGAATCTTTGGAGGCAACTCCAAGCACCCATACAGGTGTCCTCCTTTGTCAAGCTCAGAAACTTACGAGTGAGGGGTAAGCTGTTAATTGCATCTAAACAACTTCAGTGGCTCTGACAGGGAGAAGCTGCAGAGGAAGGGGTCTGTAAAGGGGCACAATGAAATCAATAACAAAAAATGTATTTTTAGGATATGGCCTAGCAGGGTAGAACTAGGTATAAGTTGTGGGGTAGACACACTCACTCTGGCTAGTGAGGACTGAGCAGATGACCTGAGCAATTGACAAAGTATGAGGTACTACTCAAAGTGGTGGCTGTGTGTTGACTTCTGGGAACAAGATGACTTGATCACAAAGAGCAGTGAGACAGCCTGGCAGAGCGTGGTTCTATTGGGATTTGGTTTTGTCACACTTGTGTGACCCTGGGCTCGTAACTTCCAATTACAGCCTAACATGGCTTCTCCATAAAATCAATTTACTAGGTATTTACCGAGTATCAAGCCCCAATATGAGAAAACAGTATGAATGTGTTACAGTCACAGAAGACTGAGTTCATACGAGTAAAAGTCTTGGTTTTAGTCTGGGGCCTGACTTGCAGCAAGCACTGTACAATGTGAGTAACCACTGGTATGGTCATCACTAGGCTGAGATAATGTGAACATTTTTACATTGTGATGTTAACTTGAAGCAACCCAAACTAAAAGGGAAGGTTAAGCTACAGTGACTTTCCAAATGCAAAGGCTGGGACAGTGAGGTAGGATGTAAAGAATACAGACTTGGGGGAAGAAACTTGGGCTGAAATCTCAGCTGTGCCCATTACTGTTTTCTAAGTCTGTAGACGTACTCCCCTTATAATCACGCTCCTCGGATTTCTTTCTTTGAAAGACAGGGATCTTGTGTGCCCATTACTGTTTTCTAAGTTTGTAGACATATTCCCCTTAGAATCATGCTCCTCGGATTTCTTTCTTTGAAAGACAGGGATCTTGTTACGTTACCCTTCCCCTGGCTCTGGGGAGGATTTACAGATGGGAGAATTTCTGGCATGTGGCAGAGAAAGAAAAATTAAGTCTGGGGAAAAGCTGGAGTACAAGGATGCAAGCACAGACCTGTGGGAGATTTGGGATGTGGGTACAGTGGTTCTCTAAACCAACCATTTCCCCAAGTTCTGACACGCATGCCAGGGAAATGGGTAGGAAGTGAGTGACACGTACACACTGGGCCTTGAACCACAAATGGTTTTTAAAGGCATAGGTTTATAGGGTAAAAGGTTAAATCCCTGTTTTCCACTACTCTTCCTTGACCTTATTCTTAAAAGCCAAGCAGAGGCAGCACTGAGTCATAGGACAGACTTTGGCTTCCTATAGCTAAGTTTGCTCCTGACACAAAAGCCAGAGTAAGTAATTGCCAGGATGAATGAGGCCTTAGATCACTCTGATAACCCAGTCCATTCTGTTTGATGTCCATGAGCCAAACTTTCATGACCCTTCTGTACCTTGGGGGCATAGAAAAACATATTTGGAGGTTTCTGAGTGGCAGGCCTGCCTTGTCAATGCCCCAAAAGAGGGGACAGCAAGTAGAAGGAATATTGCCAAGAGGCCTAAGGCTACCCCCTTGCTACTTCACAGGATGGGAAGAATGGGAATGGAGCAGACTAGACTCATCAATAGCTGGCCTTTGTACTGGGATGGGGCTTTACTCTGAGACCCAGTTTCTCAGATGCTCTGAGCTAAGCTAAGAGGCTTGCTCCATGACAAATGTTAAGAATGTCCCTCCCCTGCTTACTCTGGTTTGGAGAAAGAGAGGAGAGTGTCTAAACCTCTTCAGCAGGAAAAAAAAAAAAAAAAAAAAAAAAGCCTTGGTTTTCCTGGAGGAAAGGGAGTCTGCTGGTGGCTGTTACCACAGCAAACACAGTGAGGTCAGGGCCCCAGGCCAGCCCAGCACTGCTGTGGTCACTGGGGACAGCTGGTGGCTGTTGCTAGGAGACAGGAACAACATCGAGGTCAGCTTTTCCAGCCTTGTGTGTCCTCTGCCTAGCTCCTGCTCCTCCCAGTCCCACTCTGCTTGAAGATGCCGAGTCTAAGAGAGGTCTGGGCAGTCTGTGTTCCCTGGCACCTGACCATCCCAACTCCAGAGATGTGGGCAGGATAGGAGTCAGGTTTTTCAGAGACACTGCATGGCTAGTTTTGGTTGTGCCAGTATGAAGAAGTGGGGAACACACAGAAGGCATGGACTGCTGTTATTCTGAGCTTTCTAAAAGGTGACTCTGCTTGGTTTATTCTCACTTGTCACAGCTCAACAGGGCCACGCTGGCAGCAGGGGAAAGCTGGCAAGACTCCAAGGGGACAAATTTAAGGAGGGTGAGGAAGAAGTTTACTTTGCATTCAGTCAGGTGAACCTTAGTGGAAGGAACCACATGTCCAGAAAGAGAACTGGACAGTGTGTCAAGAATGGACAAGCTTGAGGTTCTGGGGATCGCAGGGGAGAAGAAACTTCCTTTTCTCTAATGCCTGCCAGTAACAGACAGTTGACTTTGGGCCTCTACTCTAGTCCTGGGTTTGTGGCCCCTGCTATCAGGGAAACAAGGAGGACTAGAACCACCCGTTCTGAAGGTGAGACCTGGTTGGCAAAGCCACCACATCATATCACATCAGTCCTGATTCTGACCAATGCATAAGCAGGCCTATGAAAGGCACTCTTGCTCCATAGCGCCTATCTCAGGGTGGTCTGGGCAATGTAGCCTTGAAGGGATTTTCTGAAGCCCCCAGGTGGTCTTTGTTGCCTCAGAGAACTATGTCCTGGTCTCTTCTGTGTTTCAACACCAGGTTAGTCTTGAGAGAGGCCACAAATGCTGTCCTCTCAGGGGCTTCCTACCTACAACAGCCACCTGAGGCAATGTGGCTTTTTAACTCCACTTCTGTCCCTCTCTCTGCAGCCTTTCAATAGCCAAGCAAATTTAGTCACATCCCTCCCCGATGAAAATGACTGTGGCTTCAGACTGCCCTTAGAACAAAGCTTCAACTCTTTTTATCATGTTCTCATCTGTGGCCCACCCAACCTACCTCCTGAAAGCTTTCTTTAGTTCTCATCAAAGCCCCAATCAGTATGGGCTTGGCCATGTGGCAGTCAGCAGTTGTGTTCTTCTTATACGACTGCCTGATTTACAAGGCCTGTTTTCCTCCTAGTCGACATCTTTTTCCCTCCTGTTTTAGGTGTGTCCTTTGGATGCTCACATGATAGGAAGAGGCTGTTCAGCCCATCACGGAATGTTGGTTGATGCCCCAACACACCTGTGCCCAATGAGACATATCCTAGGGGACTAGATAAAGGTAGAATCCTGGCTATACTGTCCCACTGGGCTGGTGCAGGGATGAAGTTCCTTCCCTTATGAGGCTGGACACTACAAGATCCACCCATGTTAACAGGAGGCCTAGAAGAGCCAAGCAGAGAGGACTGACCATTTATCAAAAGCTAGGTAGTGTGGGAAGTGCCAGGATGTGGCCATGAGTCTTGCTCAGAATGTCACACACACACACACACACACACCCCTCCTTACCCTGTTTGCTATCCAGTGTTTTCTGGAAACAATGTTTAAGTCTAGGCCCAAAAAGGTCAAATCACTGGCTTTAGACTTCTTTCCAGGCCTGAGCAACCTAGACCTTCAGGGCCCAAGTCCATCCTCAGGGTAACCAGACAATCTGAGCTTAACCAGAAAACCCTTCTCTTCTTCCTCACTTTTAAAACGTAGGTTTCTCTGCCTTACTGTTGGTCTGGATCCCACTGCCTGACGTGCATGTCTCTTTACCAGGAAGCTGGCAGCCCTGAGGACCACTTGGTGCAGCTCCAGACATGTCCCTGGATAAGTCAGGACCTGAGGAGGCGGACAGGGGGCCTTTACAGTGCTCAGAAAACCTATAGGTCTCTTGCAAAGTGATACTGGACAATCTATCCCTAACTATAACCCTCTGGGACACATACCTGAAATGGGTTTCACAATTGATTTAAACAGCAAACAAAGAAAAAGGCAGGCATGAAATTCTGCTGGGGAATCTAATAAAAATATCAATATTACTGTTAGGCCTTTTAGGACTGAGTCCAACTGAGGCCAAGTTAGAAAAATTCTCCAATGTCCTGACATGGGAAATGGGACAAAGTGAGGCTAAAAGTTTAAAATAAACATTCTTGGTGGGGCAGAATTTCATGAAAGCCATGGGTAGCTCTTGGATTGTCCTTCACTGCTCAACTTTTCTGTGTAGGATTCTGTGTAGCACTGGGGAATTTATTTCTGGTCAGTCAGTCAGTCACTATCACTAATCATCTGCTCTGCTCTTATCAGGACCCCTCTGAGCTGAAGTAACCTAGTACCCAGTGCTACGTGCATGGAGTGGACTTCAGTAAAATTACAGGGTGGGGTATTACTAGGTTTACGTATTTGCTTACTCAGGTTCTTTTATTCTTTTTTTTTTTTTATACCAGGGATTGAACTCATGACCTCACACTTGCAAGCCAGGCACTTATGCCACTGAGCTAAATCCCCGGCCAGTTCTTTTATTCTTTTGATTTTTGAGAAGAGGTCTCACTATGTTCAAGCTGGCTTCAAACTCGTGCTGATACTCCAGCCTCAGCCTCCCAAATGCTGGGATTACAGGCATGCACCACCCTGGCATTCAAGTTCGTAAGAAAGTACGAATTGAAGACTTCACATATCCAAATGCAGAAAATAAGGAAATATCCTTCACTATTTCAGGAAGCCTTCCACACAAATGTCAACTATGATATGGGAAAAGAGACAAACGTAGAATTCAACACTCTGGGACAGGGATCCTTAACCATCTTGGGCCACTCTTCCTTTTGAGAATACTGAATACTATGGTCTACTTTTCTGTCCTAACTCAAAACTACACAGCTAAAAAAAAAAATAAAAACAAAAACAAAACCAGACACAACTGCATATGCATAGGATGTTGTATATTCAATTTCAAAGGTTTCTGGATCCCAACATTAAGAACTCCAACCTTAATTGAAAAGCTAGTAGAAAATATGTTGACACCATTATGTACCTCCCATTAATAAAAACTTTGCTGAAAGAAGCTGACTACACCTATTCTGTTGAATAACAATAATTACCAGCTGCATGCTGTGTGCCAGGTCCTGTATGTCTGAGGGATTATTATGATCCCCAGTTTACAAATCCTGAGATTCACAGGATAAAGTCAGATGCTCAAAGGGGCACTGCTCGGAACTAGCTAAGATTCAAGCCCTAGTTTGCTGGATTTAGGGATCTGTGCCTTTTCTACTTTTCGAAGTAACACTCACCTGATGATAAACAGGCCTGGATCATGGACCTTTGGGTCCACCACACACACTAGGCCCAGTGAGCTATGTGCAGGGTCTGTAATTGCGTCTAACCAGTACTACAGTTGATGAGCATTATGTGGAAAAGAGAAAAGGACCAGAGCCCAGGGATTCAATAGTTCACCCTCCCTTCTCTAAGGATGTAATAGTCAACCCGTAAGTACCTGATCTAGGATATAGTTGCGTTTCTTGCGGGCAGCAATCTGGATGAGGCGATTGAGGCACTGGGTGGCCTGCTGAATCAGGACATCCCATCGGCCAGCATAGTTTCGCTGTCGGCGCAGGCCCATCACCTGTGGGCAGAAGGTGGCAAAGAGGGAGTGGTCCTAAATAAAAGGCAGCACCCAAAAGGTGGGAGATAAGTAGGGAGACTCTAAGGACCACCCTTACCCGCATCTTATCCATGATAGCATTGGTACCCAGGATGTTGTACTTCTTGGAAGGATTGGAGGCTGCATGTTTGATGGCCCATGTAGTCTTGCCAGCAGCAGGCAGGCCCACCATCATCAGAATCTACAGCAGGACAAGAAAGGGGTGCTGTGAAGTAACAGTGGCATTGGTACCACCCTGGCTTGCCACAATGATGACTCATGGTTGCCTCTGGAAAATGTAGTAATAACAGCATCTATCTCACAGTGTTGTTATTAGGATTCAAAGACATGAGGCTTGTCCATCTCTTAATATAGTGTGAGTACTAAATTAAATGCTTCTATCAGTAGTTACATTTTTGTTCAAGGATTAAATAGCCTCTGACAAAAAAACCCAGGGAGGGACACAAACTGAGACCAGTTAATGGAGGATATGAAAAGCGGCACAACCTTCCTATTCTCTTGAATGCTAACCCAAGTGTACACAGAGGTTGTTTAATCAATACATTTAGAATTTGGCAAACACTAGTCATAAACTAAATGCCTGTCAAGGGGAATGACTAAAACTATGTTCAAAGCCAACTGTGGTAGCATATGCCTGTAATCCAGATTGTCAGGCAGGAGGATCACTTGAACTTAGGAGTTCAAGGTCATCCTGGGTAACAGAGATGCTAACTCACAAAAAAAAAAAACCAGAAACAAAACCAAAAGTGCTTAAAAAGATGCTTTTATGTAGTGTGATAAAGCACACAAAAATAGTATTAAGTGAAACAAGCAGGTTATCAAACTGTTTTAAGATCTCAATTGTAAATGCCAGTGCGCATTATACACATGAAGCACTCATGAAAAAGAACAGGACAGAGTCCAAAATTCTCAAAGTAGACTTATCTGCAGATAGTGGAATTATGGGAAATTTTAATTTTCTCTGTGTTTAATTTTCTAGAATAAACATAAACCACAGGAAAAGTTACCAGTGTAGCTACTAGCTCCAAAGGCCATTTTGCTTTTTTTTATTTTTAGCTAGCTCTGTACAGGAAGGAAGGGAATTGCTTAACCTCCCCAAGAACACTGGGTGGCAGAGTATGCTTATCAGGAAGTGTCTAGTGCTCCTATCTACTGCAAGAAAAGCCTCCTTTTTCCACTCTGGCCTTACTCAAAGAGGATTCTACTTCCTGCTGGAACTTTTCTAAGACTTAGGCAAACTCCACTTGATCTTCCCTTTTCAACCTAAGCCACAACACTGCCCCCTCACCTCACCCACATAACTGACCCAGCCCTGAGAAGTGACACAAAAAGGTCACTTGCCCCGAAGATTACCCATGCTGTGAGTTTTTTTTTTTACCACACCTAGTCTCCCGAGGACACAAGCATGTCCTCAGGAGAGGGGAGGTGACCTTGGCAGCAAGACAACACTGGAGAAACAGCTATTAACTCAGACTTCTAACCCTCTTACCTCACACTCTGCCTTGCTCTTTGGTCCAACGGTGCCCCGGATCCGCTCACTAAGGGGAAGGTGCTGGATGAAAGTGAACCCTGGGAGGACAGAACAGTAGGGTTCTGCCCTCTGTCCAAAGTTGAACTCTACAGCACAATTCTTCACCAGAACATGAGGGTAGAGGGCCTGACCCCCCAAGGCTTCCTTCTGGATTCGGAAGGCAATGCCCATCCACTTCCCATTCTTGGTAAAGGAAAGCTCCACATCATTTCCACATTCGAAGTCCTAGAAGAGAAAGCCAAAGGATAGTAAACGCCAATTCTCAGCTTAAAGAATTAGGGGTCACAAGCGTAGAGAACAGATGAAGGGAGTTAAAGTATAGTCAGCTTTCTAGGCTTGAGTGCATCCCTCCTCAACAACCAGGCAAGCTGGGCAGTGTAAGAGAACAGCTCGGACAATATCCAGCTCAAATCCCTCTCTACCTAAGACTTGGAAGCTGGCAGATGTGACATAAATAATTTTAAGAAGTTCCAAGAATTTCATGCCAACCTGAGAAAAAGATAAAGGAAAAGATAATCCTGCCTGTTGTCAAAACCGACAAGGACAGTTTACGGAGATAAGAGAGGACTGAGGATATAGCTCAGTGGCACAGCGCTTGCCTGACAAGCGCAAAGTCCTGAGTTTGACTCCTGGTACAAAAAAAAAAAAAAGTAAGAGGTGAAAGAAAGTCAGAACAGGGTCTTTTTAAAGCTAACTCTAGGGCTGGGGATTTTAGCTCAGTGGCATAAGCGCCTGCCTGGCAAACACAAGGTTGTGAGTTCGATCCCCAGTACCAATAAGCAAACAAACAAATAAATGTACAAAGCAAGCTAACTCCAGCTCGACAAATGCACCCGTCTGTTCAACACACATTCCTTAAGTTTCTACTCTCTCCCGTACACATCTGTGACAATCTGGGACCCACCGATCTCAGGGACCACTGTGGAGCTAGACAACAATACTGTCTATCAAAATTCAGTAAGAAGACCCACCAAGTGCAACTTTCTCTAAGGAACTTAATCCTGACCAATAAATTTGAGGAGTAATCTGTGCACAAAAAGTATATGTATACAAGCTTGGTGGCAAGATAACTTAAGGTGAGACAGGCTGAAACAAAGGACACCGGGACAAGTCATTTCAGGTACAGCTGAGAACCATCCAGAGGCCATGTACATTCATTCATTCATTCAACAATTACTGAGTCACTGAAGTTTAGCGGGTCCTATTTCAGAAGGCAGTCTGGTTTGTTTTACTATTTAGTAGTTTTGTGGGGCCTTGGGGGAATTATCTTATTTCCTTTTTAAAAAAGGAAGATGGTAATATTTCATATTATACATAGGGTTGTTCTTAGGATTAGGCTCGTTAGTATACTTAATACAGAATATGCTCACTAGGACTGTAAACTACCACGACAAGCTGCCAAACAATGACCCAAGTGTCAGGCCTGGGGTGGTGGCGAGGAGTCACATCGGTGTGTTAATAAGTTGCTCTCCAAGCCACCTCAGAAGTTTGGACTTGATGTTGATGGCAGCGCAGACTTCTGTCTTGTTTTGAATAGAGGAGTCTGGTCTAATCTGTGTTTTAGAAGATCAACTTAGTTGCAGAGTACAGGTTTACAGTTAAGTAGCCGCGAAACAGGGTAAGACAACAGACCAAAATGAAGTATAAGCTCCATGCTGGGCATGGTGGCATATGCCTGTAAACCCAGAACCTGGGAGCCTGAGGCAGGAAGACAGCCAAGTTCGAGGCCAGCCTGAGATACCATAGCAAGACCTTGTCACTCACAAATAAACAAGTGCCTAGTTTCTGACAAAAAGTTCAAGATGCAGTATTTTCTCTCTCAGTAGAGACTACCTTGGGACTCGCCCTTTAAGAAGCAGAGGAAGCACTTTCTCCTGAGTAGTTTTCTCATTACTTTCCTTAGCACTTTCATGGTCCAGCACTGAATAAGAAACTTCAAGTCCATGTACTCCCTCCCTGCTGCCTTTAGGCACCCAGGGCTTCATACATGCTAGATGAGTGCTCAACAACTGAGCTGCACCCCCAGCATTCCATTATATGTACACCAGTCCAGACCACATAGCATAGACATGCATACACTTGCATACAGTTCCTGTCATATCTTCCCACGTGAGCATGAGTGGTTCAAGCCACCTCTGCTCTGACATGGAAATGAACACTGTGGGTGTCAGTCTGACTTGTGGTCACCAGCTTTATTATAGGAACTTAACTTACCATACCACGCAGAAAACTACACCCTCACCTAACAAATCCATCACCCACAGAGGCATCTGTCTAAGAGGCAACAGTAGATGGCTGTCTCCTGCTGCAATGCTCCTATACCAGTCCGAACCTAAAGCCCCAGACTGCTGAAGCCAGAACTATTCAGTGTCCCCCTTTTATAGCTTCATCTCTTACACTTCTTTGTGTCCCCTAAACATCAGTATTCTATTCTTTACAGTATGCCAAAATGGAGCCATCCTGTTCTCTCCAGCCAAAAAGCCATTTTTTCCTTTTTTCAAGAAGTGAGAATGCAAGAGCCAACACAAATGACCTCCTCTGGTTCCCTTTGACAAATGATTTTCACAACCTCTCCAGTCTCCCTGTCTGAGCCTTGATAAATGTGTGGCATCCTCTAATCAAAGGATATTGTACACAGAATCTTACAACTAGGAGTAGAGATGCCCTGACAGAAAAAATTGTGAGATTCTGCCTTGCCGGATACCAAAGACCCTCATGCTTTAGAAGAGACTGTTATACACTGATTTCTGCAACACAAAGATAGCTAGGCACAGTGACATAGACCTGCAATCTGAACATTCTGGGCAGTTGAGGCAGAAAGAATGCAAGTTGGAGCCTAACCCAGGCAACTTAGGGAGGTTCTGTCTCAAAATAAAAAATAAAAAGTCTGGGCATATAGCTTAAGTATGAAGAACATGGGTTCAAGTCCCAATACCGGGAAAAGAGAAGTCTCTAAAGAGTTATGTGAAAGGAGAGATGAGACAGTAGAAGGGAAGGTCTGACATCTTTTTATATTATTGGTAAACTGCTCAAAATAGGTTTCTAGTCAAGTTAGTGCAATATCGTCTATGTAACTCATAAACGATAGCCAGGACTAGTGTTCAATAGAAAAACTACAAGGTTTAGATGACTCTGTAGAATATAAATACGGTTAACTTTTGCTGAGTCTTATTAAAAAGGTTGTAAAATACACAGGAAGCCTCTGAAATTGTTTCAGAATAAGAGCAACTAGAGGTATAGAAAAGAATGGTATGCATAATCTGGAAAAAGATCTTGAGCCAGAAACTAAGTTGCACTAATATTGTTACATGTGGGTTATGGAGTACGGTTCGGGTGTTATTTCACTGTTAAATTTGTTAACTGTACTGTGGCTAATAGCTTTATTTTTAAGAAAACCACTGAAATAATAAGGAATAAAAACATTACGCATAAACTCATGCTCAAGTGGGTAAAATACAAATCGTACATGCATAAATGCATGCATATGTGTAAAGCAATGTGGTAAAATGTTAGAATCTGTTTAAGGCCTGAGAATTCTCCATTCTTGCTTCTCTTAAAAGTTTGAAATTATTTCAAAATAAAAACTGAAAAGAAAAAGAAGGAAAACTATACATGTATAAATATGAAGGAGAACAAAACCAGAAAGCACCCATCTGGGTAGTGACTTTCACTTAGACCTTCCCTTGTGGCACATCTTACAAACGTCACCTGTAATTCCTAATGCTAATTGTATTAAGATGTATTTATTGAGAACTATGTGCCTGCAAAACTTCTCAGTAGAAGGGACTGAAAAGACATGTAGGGGAAGTTGTCCAGGCCTCTGAGTGGCAGAGGAGAGACTAGGTTCAGGGAACCTGGCCCCAGAGCCGACAGCCATGACCTTATGGCACAGTGATGGTCAGTCACTGCTCTCCAGAATCATCATATGCAGTAGGTCGGGAATTGTTTGTTTGTTCTGGTTTGTATTGGCCTCTGCTTCTGAAGACAGTGTACTAAAACACATCAGTACAACTACTGTGAGATGAAGAAAGGAAGAGGCTTTAGAATAAGATGATGCTAACAGGGATAAGAGCTCAAGTTTGTAAGAGCTTTCTGCAAAAGACCAGAGGCTGTAGAATTTCACACAAAAGAACAGTTATATATTCTAGCCTATCAAAGAGAAATAAAGAAATATATTGAGAGGCTAGATATACAGCAGACAATGGATAGATATTCTGAAAAAGGATTCTATAGCTCAGCCAAGCATGGTGGTGTATGCCAGAAATCCCAGCACTTGGGAGGCTGAGGCAGGAAGATCGCTGCAAGTTCAAGGCTAGCCTGTACCACACAGTGAGATTTTTGTCTCAAAACAATTAAAAAAGAAAGAAATCTGCAGCTCAACATCTGGTTTGCCAGCACCCACAGGTTTCTAGCACTCACAGCAAAGCAGCCAATCACATCATTCTCTGCGAACTTGTCTCCGTAGTTTTCAAATCGGCTATTGGTGGATTTCTTCCCTGTGCCTCCATAGCCATAGGAGAAAGGCTCTTCGCCTGATGGAACAAATAGGAACAAGCAGGTAAAACTGTGACAGTCACAACAATTTCCATACTTGCCACATACTTTTAGCATTTTTCTTTCTTTTGCTACGCTGGCAATCAAACACAAGAAATATTGAGCTACATCCCCAGTCCTTTCATTCTGTAAATTTTTTGTTTTGTGACAGGGTCTCACAATGTAGCCCAGGTTGGCCTTCAACTCACAGCAACCCTCCCACCGCAGCCTCCCAAGTGCTGGGATTATAGGCGTGGGTCACCATGCTCAGCCATTTTAAAATTCTGACAGAGTCTAAGTTGCCCAGCCTGGTCAACTTGAGATCCTCTTGCCTCAGCCTTCTAAAAGCTGGTGTTACAAGTGTGTGCTACCATGCCCAGCTGTACTTTTACTTTTGAAGACAAAATCATTTTATTTACTAGTTTTATTAACAAGATGCCCCTTTTTTGGAGGAAGGGAAGGTTAAAAGGAAGCCCTTTAATTATACAAACCTCCTGAAGGTCTGGTGGGTTTAAGTGTGTTAAGTCTGGGTAGGGTATTTAACTGAACTGTTTTGCATAGAAAGGGAAAATGTGAGAACAGAAGCTGGGATGAATGGGGCTGTGTACTGATGGGCACCCCTTCTTGTGACATCAATATTTAATCAACGTTGCTAACATCATAAATTTTTTTGGTGCCACTGAAGTCTTAGCTAAATCAAAGCTGGATTTTGCTTTTGTAATACTCTAAGGACCGATCTGTGGGAAAGGTACTGAATTTCCTCAGGCTACAGAGCTGAATGCTGAAGGGATCCGATCAAAATCCCAAAGGTCTAGGCTGACACCTGGGATCTTCAGATTCTTGATCAAGAAACTTGAAAGAGCATTCTGTTAGAAAAGCAGGAGCCAACAAGCAAGAAATAACCCTGGACATGCTATTTGATTTGTTTAGGTTTTACTACAAGTACATCAAAGATATCCATCAATACATTTCAAACTAAGACAAGGATGAAATGACCTATTATTTTTAAACAAAAAGTGGTAATATAAGCCACAGACAGTGGCACATATCTGTAACCCCAGTTTCTTAGGAGCCAAGATCTTAATTTTGAGGCAACACAGTAAAGACCCTGTCTCAAAATAACATAACATAAAACATAACATAACAGGTAGCTCAGCACTACACTGCTTCCCTAGCATGCAGGTCTTGGTCCAATCCTCAGACCACAAACATGAATGGAAAAAAAAAAAATGCTAATATGTATCAAAATGAAAACTGTACACTATTACATACTGTGCATGTGTGGAGTGAGCTAATATATTTACTTTAAAGGATTAGTCTTAAGTTGCAATGGCAACAAGGGTAAGAGTTCTGTTCAACAGAAAGTTGCTATTAACTTAGATGAACTACAAAAAGACTCATCAAATTTAAGTACAGTTCACACACTATGTTTTAACAAAGTTACACTTATTTTCAAAAATATACTCATTATATGTTAAAAGAAATCAAGCTACACAACATTATTCACATTTTGACCCAGTTTGAATATGTACGAAAAACCAAAGAAATGTCCAAATGATTGTAGATAAAAGCCACTGAGGCCTGGAGTCCTGTAAAAATGCAAAGCCCTTCAATAGGCAGTCCCTGCCTCTCTACAATCGGCCCTGAACCCACTCTTCCCTGCTTTTTCAACTCTTCTACGTTAGGCTGCAGACAGGAAGCCTGCAGAGAACTTAACGTGGCTTTAGAATTTATTTTCCATATGTTTTGAGGACAGGAAACTAATTATATTTTTGAGTCTGACACCAGGAAGAGAAGCTTAGGAGCTTTCAGAATCCAGAGGTAGGGGATCATCCAGGTCTGCCTGGCTGACCTCTTACCTAGTTGGGTGCTGCAAGAGTCCAGGGACCAGCCAATGCGGACAACATGGGGGTCAGGCTCTGTAGAAGGAAGGTGCTTCACAGAGATTTCCTCATTGATCTGAGGATAGAGAACAAGGCTCAGGACTGATTCTCTGGAAACTGGTTATGAGGCAATACACAAAGTAAGTATATTAGGCATTAAACAGATAATGATGGCTTCAGTTGCTGCAGAAAAGGCATTTAAATAGCCCTGAAGAAAAGCCTGCTGCAGTGAAACCAGAGTCGCCAAAGGGCCTGGGAGTAGGCAGGACCACAGAGGCATTTCAAAATGTACTTATTTTTTAGTTTTAACACTTGCGATGGAGGAAGTGAACTACCAATGTACTTGGTGAAAAGATACATTAATGTAATGTCTTTGGAGGGCAATCTAACAGTTTCTATTGAAACTGTAAACACAAATACTCTGTTAACCCAGCATTTCCATTTTATCCTATAGATACACTCAAGTATATGTATGTGTATGTACTGTAGCAACATGGCACGTAACATTGTTTCTGTGTATATTTATAAAATTCAAGAAAAATAGTAAGGTACATACAATTATGCCATAAAATACAATGTGGCAGTTAAAAAGAATGGGGCAGGCTTAACAAAGTGATATATAAAATATCTGACCCAGAATTAGGTAAAAGAAAAGGTGAAAAATACCTTTTGACTTAATATCTAAGTTTAATGTTAGACTGCCTAATATTTCTAGCTATCTGTTTTGGTTTGTGGCCTTTGGAAAATCAGTATATTTCACTGATTTTTAGACATACATTCTTCACATTTTAGCATATCTAAAATAAGGATCCATTTTATAATTACTGTGACATTAATGTGATAAAGCACTGTACAAATTGACAGTATTTCTCTATGAGTAGCACATAAAATAATGTATCATTTACATCAATAGTGTTCCAGTCAACAAAACATTACAGTACTGTCGCTCAGCTTCCATTTCTAAAAACTGACGATATAACAGTACCTATTTTGTGGCAATAGTATTAATAGTGATACCTATTTTGTGGCAATAGTATTAATGGGGATAATCCAGATACAGAGCCTTGGCCCTGTATCTTGTGTATGTAAAGGGCCCTACAAACATTAGCTATCATAGGTAAGTTTAGATGTATACCAGGTATACAAGAATTTGTTAACATTTAAGTTACTTCTGGGGAGTAGAATGAGAAATAAGAGCACATGAAAATAACTTATTTGATCCGACACACTTTTGTTCCATAACTCGGCATAGAATTTTGGACACAGGCTAGTAGATAGTAGCCTGTTGGTAGCTCTTTGTCCTGCTCTCCCTTTAAAGTAGCTGATACTTGAGTATATTCTTTATAGATTAGTTTTCTTTTTCTTTGTTTTTCTCGAGATAGGGTCTTGCTATATTTCAGGCTGGCCTTGAACTCACTGTGTAGCTCAGCTGACCTTGAACTTGTGGAAGTCCTGTCTCAGCCTCCTAAGTGTTGCGATTACAGGCATGAGTCATACCAGACAACAGATTTCTTTTTTTAGTTTTACAAAACACATCACCACTGGCCATGTAACTGGAATAAATCCTGTAAGGAAAACACTTGATGAAGTAATGTATGGTTGGATTGCTTTTCTGATATGATGGCTAGCAATGCTACAGAAATTCACTATCTTTTTGTTTGCTGGACGTGGCCTGAGATCAATCCAATCTCCTATAGCTGTGGTTCTGACCAAGGTGGCTGATGACAGGCTAATTCCAATGGATGGACCTGCTTTTCTGTCCTTACCCCTTTGGTTGTTCCCACTCACCTTCATCTCAAAGCACACACGGCCTCTTCTGACCCCATAGCTGGCACGGGCTCCTGACCACAGGTATGCAAAGCCCTCAATTGTGAGGGGATAGCCACTACTCCGGTCTCGGGCCACCTTGAAGTGCAGGTCACAGTTATCTGTGGAGGGAAAAGCCTGCAATTGGCTGATGTTTGAAAGGTCTTTAAAGGAGCGCAACAGGCAGAGGGCACTTCCTCTAGTGTATTAATGCTAGCTAACACACTGCGGGAGTTCAAGCCCCTCTCCCTTAGAATGGGATAATGTCAATGAGCTTATACTACCTCACATAGGAACTGGGGTCCTATGTGGGATAGGCTTCAGGGGGATCCCTGACTAATGCCTTTGATGGAAGTGCATATTTGCTAGGGTAAGGGACCACATACTCATCAGTTTCAAATTTAGATCTGAGTATGAGGAAGGCTAGTATCTGCCATCATATTCTCTAACTACTCATTTGGAAACCAGATTTCTGTTGCAACAGAATCTATGGATCTAACTCTGATCTGCATTGATCACTAAGGCACCGACGCCCAAGTGTACCACAGGCTCCCACCTCCTCTCCTACTGTAGTCTTGACTTTCCCTACTCTTCAATGAGCCAGCTGTATACTCGCAAGAAAGCCTTTCCTGACCATCTCACCCAGGTGGTATATGCCTTTCTCCAAAGGCTGAGCATCACTGTGTATGAATTTCTCATTTGATCAGATGCTGCTTCATGGACCACTATCACCCACTGCTTTCAAAAATGTTTAGCTTTACTCTAGGTAGACATTTTCTCTTGAAAGTCTGGGAAAGAAGCAACTGTGTATATCTAACTTCTCAAAGCACACAGCCAATGCTTTATAAACGTAAGACACAGAATGAACAGCTAATTTCATGCTTTGTTAAGAAGTGTACTGTTCTCAGACTTGATTAGGGCTC
Source organism: Dolichotis patagonum (assembly GCA_004027295.1). Lineage (NCBI taxonomy): Eukaryota > Metazoa > Chordata > Mammalia > Rodentia > Caviidae > Dolichotis > Dolichotis patagonum. Next base: position 22,420 of record PVJX010003184.1, on the reverse strand, counting down.
CAGGCAAATGTAAAAATTAAGCCTTACTGGATCTAACATTTGATTCTGATTCTCTAGAGAGAATCAAATCCCCACCATCACTCCTGTGTTTAGATATATAGTCAGTGAAAGCCACTTAGCCAGTAGAAAGAAAACTGGAGACAGCGAAGCAGGCCAGACTAGTGCCTCAAAGAACAAAGTGGCATTAGTTTCATCCCAGGAATGTGAGTAGGTGATGGAAACTGGGGAACTGGTCATCAACGAGTTAAGTTTCCCTAGCAGCACTCAGATTCCTTTCCTGATTGGGTGACAATCCCCTGTGTGAATGGGGTGGTTGAGTTTCCAAATTGATCGTGGACTCTTCTCAGAGTTGTGTATTACCAGGCACAGTGACACATACCTATAATCCTAGAACTCTGGAGGCTGAGGCAGGAGGATCACTGTGTGTCTGTGGCCAGCCTAGGATACAAAGTGAGTTCTAGACCAGACTAAACTGCATCTCAGAAAGAGCTCCCTTGCCCCCTAAAGGGTGTATACTGAAAACCTGCAGTGTGAAGACAGGACTGATGGCTCCTCTCTGAAAAGCAGCTTGGAGGCGTGGAGTGACTTGCCAGGGTCTAGCTACAGTTGGGAACAGATCTTTTGTCTCCCTTGTTCCAAAGTTTTGCTGCATTCTTCATCTGGACTAACAAAGACAGGGACTCTGGAGCAGGTCAGAGTACAACTTCCCAAAACTGACTGGAAGGCAGAATCAGGTGGGCACTCCATGGACTCACATGTGTCGATGGCAACAAGGGTGTCATCAAAGTCATCTTCATCTTCTTCAGCAGGAGGCTGAGGAGAACGGCCCCTATGTTGGGATGAAGGTTAAATCACACAAGAATACTTGCAGAAGCACAGAGGAAGGAAAATAAAGGTTCTGCTGGAATTTGTAAGTAGCTTCAAACTCCTTTCTGGATCTCCATTTTACCCAGCGTTTAGCAAAAGAATTCTGGAACTATACATATTTGCAAAAAGAGCAGTGACTATGAACACAGGGCAGAGACTGTGGGCATCCTCTGTTAGAGAGGGACATCAAAACCCTTTAGAGATCTCTCTCAGGTCCTTCTCTCAACCTAAAGACTGACCTGTGCCCTCTACATGTTGAGAGCCATCTCCTCATGGGACTCTCTCACCAACTCGAGAAAGAGATATTCAAGTAGGGGCCAGGAAGAAAATGGCAAAAGCCTCGATAAACTCCAATAACTACAGTTCACTTATGTATCAGGCCTCTTAAAACCCTGCATCTGAAAGGATTTGAAATGACCCAATTTTTTTCCCAGTCTCTTTTCTCATTTAAAAGTGCCCTGAATTATGAATGAGGTATCTTCCTACCAAAACACTAAAAAGGGGACTATTAACATACTCCTGGTTTCTGCTCCACAGGAAGATAAAGGGGGTAAGAAAAGTGGAGTTTAATGTCTGGCACCCTGTCTGGACATCTAGATGGCCCCAGCTCGGGTATGCACATATCAGGCAGCAGCCCATGTGGCTGCTGACATTTTCTGGCAGCTGGCTTCCCTTGGGTGGAGTCTTCTTCCAGTCCTGCTAGCCCAAGGCTGGGAGGGAACCTGGTACAAAGCAGGAGCTCATCACATGTTAAGTTTATCCTAGGATCCCAGTTACAGAAAGGATCCTCCTTTACTTCCCATCAGCAAGCAGGTCCCAGGTCTTTGCTTTGAGGCAAAAGTGGAAGGAACCCAGATAAGGCAGATTCCATGTCCTATCTTTAATCACAGCCCAAGATCCAGGCCCTTTTGTTTATGTTGCTGGATGGAACCAAGGGCCTTGCACATGCTAGGCAAGTACTCTTACACCCCAGTCCCCAAGCCCTTTCTCAAAGATAGTAACAAGCTAGTTAGAGGGTGGACCTCACCAGGTAGAAAATAAAATGTGTCAGATGAACAGTCCAGACGAGCAGAGAAGTGGTTATTCCTAGCTTCCATGATTAGAAAAGGCTTCAGACAGGAGCTGAAGGAGGGAAGTAGGGAGGGGTAGGACAGGGCCTGGAGGGAAAGGAGGGGGAGGGCTTGTCAGGAAAGGGAAAAGGAAAATGGCCAAAGCAAAGGCCACTCCCTCTTGTGAGCTGAGACTCAGCCAAAGCCTGACTACTCACCCCAGAAGTTTGTGGTTTATTTTTATGTGTCCGTTTCTGTCCCTGCACTGAGACAATAGCAGGCAAAGCCCACTGTTCGAATTGACTCTATGTCTCATCCAAGGGTGGCACCTTGGGAAAGTACTGTAAATACCGACTGAATGGGTGGACAGAAGGAGGCGTTGTGTTTGGGAGTAGGGTAAGGAAGGAGATCTTTCAGCCACAGGACACTGTGTAACTTAGCCACAGTACAGCAAAGGATCAAAGAGGCAAGGTGCATCACACACATATAAGCTACTGTGTTTGGAGTTGACTTTGTAGGTAATATGTAGGGAGGAAATGGCAAGAACCAACACTTACAAGTTTAATCTGGTAGTGAGTGCAGGAGCAGCATGAGGGCAGAGAAAGGGCACAGGAACGTGAGCATAGGGACTACCTGGAACAAGGGCAAGTGGTGCTCTAGATACCCACCTCCTGTCCTCCCGGTGCTCAAAGTATCCACGTCCCCGGTTTTCTTCATAAGGTCTCTTTCTACTCTGGAATTGCTGTCTGTCTGGCTTGTGTTGAGAAGCTTCTGGTGGAAGAAAGCTGGGGGGTGCTTCTTGCTTCATCTCTGTCTTCACTTCTACTATCAGGACAAATCCAGATGGTCAAGACACTTGGAAACTTCTCTTGTCTCTCTTACACCAGCAGACATTGGCAGGCTGCTGGCTATAGTGGTAAAGAGCCTGACGGGTTCAACAAGCCAGAGAGGCTATGCTGGAAAATAGGCCTAGGATGCAGGGAGGCCGGCTGGCCAGCTGTATCTGGCAGTTGATGGAGTGACATATTTTTTGTCAGATAGCTTGCAGGCTTCATGAAAAAGAGGGGAACTCCAGTACAAAATAAGGACGAGCTCACTAAGGGCCTACTCCAAGATGAAACAGGTTGTCTTTTGCTAATGTGCCAAAAGATGGCAGCTACCTTGGCTTGTACAGAGTGGGAAGAGACCTAGATGACTGCTAAGATCCCTTTATCCTCTGAGATGCTAGGACCCTACATTGATATCTTATCCTAAAAAAAAACGCTACTACCTGAGGTCTTGTAAAGCTTCTTCCTTTTGACAAGAGGGAAAGAGGATAAATGTGACAGAACACTGTGGTCCTCCATCAAACTCTATTGGCTTTAATTGCCTTCTGACAAAACCCAGAATCACTCTAAGAAAAACCTGCAGTTCAGCCATGCCACAGGTAGATAAATCTCATTAAGTTGCACAACAAATAGAAAGTCAATATAGTTTAACATTTTGTGGACTATGACAAAGTCTCAGTCTCAGACAGACTCCAAGAATCAGCAACCAACCAAGAGCGAATCATGGATTCAGCCTCATCTCATTTCTCTCACAGCATCTATCTCTGCTGCTATAGCTCCTTTGCACCTATTCGTCTCAACACTCAATCTAAGACCACTTTAAGCTAGGTATGGTGTTATAGCCCACAACCTCAGCATTTAGGAGGCTGAGGCAAGAGATGATCACCAGTTTGAAGCCAGCCTGGGTTATACAGTGAGACCCTGCCTCAACAAGACCATTCTGAATCAATCCCTAGCCCTAACATGTAGACCCAATCTCTCAGAGAAGGTTCCTGGTTCTCCAGGGCAGGAATGGTGCTCGGTAATCTTGAAGATATCCTCCATGGCTCCCAGCAAGGGCCAGGCTCACAGAAGGTCCCTGATGAATGTCTGTTGGTAACAGGACAGAAAATATTCTCCTTGGGTCAAATGATCCCAGTCTCACAGAGCCTGACACAAATCTGCAGTTTAACCTACATTATGCTGTGAGCCACACACAAGAAACATTAGGGAATTTCACTTTGTGGATGTACCAGAATGGACTGCTAGATTCACTAAGAAAAGGCACTGAGGTCACATGATGAGAGGAACACAAGATTGGCTGTCACTTCTCAATAATGAGACCCTGCTTTCCAAATACTAAGACCTACATGGTCAGGAAAGCTACATGTTTACCAAGAATACTGGCCTAGAAGCCAGTTTCTTTGGCTCTAGTCTCAGCAGACCATTAGACAAGGTACCTCCCCAATCTATAAAATGGGAAGGAGAAAGCTGAATTATATGTGCTTCCCAAACTAGCATCAGGGGGAACTCTGCTGTGCAAAAATGGATTTACATGTACAGAAATCTCAACAAGAGGTTTATGTCACAGCCTTTAATGCTCTTAAGGCAATAGAGATTCTCCAAGAAAAGGTATAGCTATGCTGCACTTTCCAGACCCATGTGGCTAAATAAATCTTTTTCTGAGGAGTCCTTAACAATATTTCTTGGAACAATATTCTTCAGAACTTGGGGAACATCAGACTAGATGTTCTTTCCGGCCTTCACATTCTAATGTTCTAAATAAGACTCATGTATTAGCCTCCAGCTGTGAACTCTCCAGGGTGTTGGCACTAACCTCTTAGAATAGATACATGAGGATGACCCTCTCCCAACACCTAGAAATGGGACTGAGTTCTTTCGTTCAAAACCAAACTAACCGACAAACTAACCAGAGTGAGAAAGGCCAGAGGACTGCCCAAGAGGAAAATGAATACCCTCTCTGAGAAGAAAGGCAGAGGGGCCATGTGTAGACTCTGTTTCCACTAAGAGAGGAAGCAAGTGAGCTCTCCTACCTGGCCGATAGGTCTGTTGCAGCGGCTCCATGTCTAGTGGTCTCCTATCGTAGCCTGACTCGTTTTCTTGCTTGATGATCTGGGTCTCGTAGAATTGGTTCTGCCTGGTAATATTGTCCATGACATCTTGAGATAAAAAAAAAAAAAAGTCAGTCACATGGGTGCTTTTTGAAAAAACCTGGAACAGAGGTGGCTTCTCTTATACCACATACCACCAACCCCACTGGTTCCAATCACTGTGCCACAGGAGAAAGTAAAACACAATCAGATGAAAAGCTATCTGACAGCTGAAGGTGTGCCTTTCTACTCTTCAAAAGGCTGCAAGTCCACCTGTGACTGGGCTCTACAGAAACCTAAAACAGACCTGACTGAAGCAGAACTGCTCCAGTTGAAACAAGATGGCAGGGTCAGAGAGGCAGTCTAGCTTGTTTCTCTAAGCTTCCACTGTACAGTGGAGGGGCAACTCTACAGATGCCTGGTACCCCTTAGAGCACAATTTGAAAACCACCAGCCTAAGCTTGATGAAGCACTACAAACCTGTATCAGATACTCAGAAGGCTGAGGCAGGCGGTCCATGCCTGGGGAACTTAGTGAGATGCTGTCCCAATATAAAAAAGAGTTAGGGATGTAGTTCAGTGGCCCAGTACTTGCCTGGCATGGATTCAAAATGTCAGCTCTGCTGGTTTTTTTTTCTTTTTTAATTTAAAAATTTTTATCAGTCCATGTTTACAGTGCACAATAGTTTTCTAAAATGATTAAGATGTTATAACGCCTAAGAATTTCCTTCAGAGCACAAAGCCCTCTGCCTACCCCCACTCACACAGCACTCTTTAAACTTCTTCCATCCCACAATAGCTGCAAAGATAAGGAAGGAGTAATCTCTGAAGGGAAATGAAGAAAGAACAGTAGCCTTCAGATTCATTAGGGATTAGTCCCAAAATAACTGGAGTTAAGATTTCTGTACCCCCTCCCCTCATTAGCACTGGAGATAGAACCCAGGAGTACTCCACTACTGAGCTACATTTCTAAACCCTTTCATTTTTTATTCAAATAGTGAGACAGCCTCTAACTTGTGGTCTCCTGAGCCACCTTTTGAAGTATCAGGGATGACAGGCATGCAGTCCTGTCCCAGGCTCTGGAAAGTGTTTTGTGGGTCCAGAAGTTCTGAAGAATAGTGCTAAGAATGAAAATATTTCCTACTCATGAAGTACATAACAATACACTACACAGTGCGATACAGGTGGGAGTAAACCTGCCCTGTTGAAGTCTTCAGTTTAGGGAGGCAGAGGCACATTAATCAAACACACAAAAAAGTTTAACTGTGATTGTATTAAGGGCTATTAAGAAACACCAGAAGCTGAGAAAGGGACCCACAAAGGAACAGATGGGCTGATCAAAGGATACTCCAGGAGTGACACAGTGATGAGAATGGAGAACATTCCTAGGGTGAAAGCTTAAGAGGCAGAACTAAAAGTAGTGAACCAAACCAGAAACTCCCTCCAGGAAGAGAATCTTATAGCCAAATGCAAAACTTTAGTAACTCAGGATGGGCACCTGCAGATTTTCCACTCCAGGGCAAGCTCCCTGCTAGGTGTCTCCAGAGCCTAGCAGTACCTGAGCCAGAAGCACAGGGAAAGAGAGACTCTTCTGCCACTTGTTAACTGATTGGATCCTTTCTCAGAGGACAAATACATCTGGGTAAAAACCAGGTGCAGCCCAAAGGGAGAAGGGCACCAGTCATATGGCTTGCTATGAGTCTGTTTACCAAGGCTGAAAGGACCAGAGAGGATATTTGGGGCTCAAAGAATTTTGCCATAGAGGGGAAAGAAAAAGAAACTCTCTTCAAAGCATTCCTCTTCTAACCTCTAAGCAGTGTTCTATTGCACAGAGCCTTGTGTCTCTCCCCAAGCATCTCTTCTGCATCCATGAAAAGCTACGATTCTGAGGATCCTCCCCCAAACATCCTCCTTTTAGTAATAGGTAGGCCTGGAGTGAAGTCCCTCACATACGTGACCCTGCTCTTAACAACTCTAGAGGGACATTATTATCCCCATATGGCACAGAAGGAAACTAGGCTTAAAGGGGAAGGAGTTGCCCTCATCATTAAGCTACATTTACAATGAAATCTTGAGTCTGTGCTCTGAAACACCCAACTCAATCTCTTCTGACAAGACTTTCTGGCTGACAGCCAGGTTAGATCTATCCCCTTGGTGGTTCTTTCATTCCTGCCAGAGCCCCTCCAGTTCTACATATGCACACCAGTCACTCCTCCCACCTCCACAGATCTCTCCCACAGAAATCCTCTTCCTAGCACATGGGTCACAGGCAAGCCTTAGCCTACTTTATCTCAAATCTACACCAAGGTTGCCCTCTCCAAGAACTCCTACCTCCACCAAACAAGTTAGCACCCTGTGTCTATCCCAACTCTTGTTCCTCTTCAGAGAAATATCACAGGCTGGGTGCCAAATTCCTTTCTACTTACTCTTTAACCCCTCAAATCCCATTCCCCAGTCCTGTCAGAAAGCTGCCCCTTTATAACTCCAAATTCACTCTTCTGTACCATGGTCTATTTTCAAGATAGCTGCAGATCACCTACCCTAACCTCTCTTACTCCCATAGCTGCACTTTCTTGCTGCTGCAGAGGTTTTTCCACTACGCCCTAAGCACCCCCATGGTTGGGGGGCGGAAAATAAGTAACTGCTTTTGGGACCCGGGAGGCCCCTTCTGGAGATAGTTAGCCCGAGAAACACTTGTCCCACTCCACCCTGGGGCCCCTAGCCAAGTCAAGTCAACAGGTTTCCTTTCTTTTTTCACACCCTACATGTTTCTTCCTCCCCCGCATCTGCTAGACCAGTTATACGCTTTCCTTGCTGGACACAAGCAATGTGTCCCCCACGTATTTCACCGACTTCAAATTCTGACCCCACCCAGTCACCCGTTCTGTCCTCAGCTACTGCAATTAAAAAATAATAATCAGCAGCAGCAGCAGTAACCACGGATCTGTGCTCAAGCCTTCTCTGCTCTAGGCCCCCCAGATCTTTTGTCCAGCGAAACATCTTTCCCTCCCATGTCAGGGTCCAGACATTAAAGTTCCCTGTACCTCCTCTAGAGGCCATCGAGGTCCCCAGATCTCCCAGCACCAAATGCTGAAGCTGCACCTGCCTCAAGGTTGGCCTTCCAGCCCTGGAAGAGAGATGTGGATTCCCCCATAATTCAATCACATGTTGGTCTCCCCAAACCCCTAAATCCTCACCAGCAAAACAAGAGCGCTCAGTTCACCAGACTCCCCAGCTAAGGACACACCAACGTCTGAACTCACCAACGCACTTCAAAACCTTATCCGAGAATTCCCAGTACCCCATCCAACCACAAACTCCAGGATCCTCCATCCTCAAAACTCTCCCACCCCTGGGGCCCCCTCATCATTCCTCCCCAACCCCGGAAGTAACAAGGCTCCCAACGTCCAGCCAATGCTGGGCTAACACGGCCACCAAACCCACCCAGCTTGAAATCTAGGCTCACCATTTCCAAGACCCCCTTCCCCACTCCAAATAAAAAGCCTCTTGTTCTTCCGACTTTCTCCGGTTCCCAAATCCCAGTTTCCGGTCTCCAAGCCCCGGGAGACCCACAACTCTCCCCACCTTCTCACACCCTGGAGCCCCCGCCCTTAGTTATCTCCCCTGCACCGAAAGCCAAGACCACCCCCCTCCGGTGTTCCCGAGGCCTCAGTCCCCAGATCTTTTGCAGCGGCAGGTCGCGGGATCCGGGATCCTCAGACCGGGCCCGGCCTCTGGAGCCGGACTCCCGCGTCCCACAGCCCTTCCTCGGCCCAGACTCCGGGCTCCCCGGCCCCCGCCCCGCGCACTCTCACAATGTCCGTCCGGCCCCGAGTAGCCGCCGGGCTCCGGGTGCGGCTGCAGCCCGGGCGGCGGTGGCTGCGCGGTTCCCTCCAGCTCGGAGCCCCCCTCAGTCTCGACCTCCTCGTTGTTGTGCCCCGGTCGCCCCGGTTCGTCGTCGGCCTCGAGCTCCCGCTCGTCGTCGGGGTCCTCGGCCTCCAGCGCAGCTTGCAGCCGCTCAGCAAGCTCGGCCTTCAGGCCGCGAGTGTCCAGGCCGCGGCGCTGCAGCTCCTCGCGAAGTTCGTTCACCTTCAGACGGCGCACATCCATGGCCCGGGCCCCCGGGGCGGCCCCCGAGCCCGGCCCGGCCTCCCAGGGCTCAGTCTCCCTTAAACCTTTCCCTTCGGGAGGCAAAGGGGGAAAAGGGGGGGCACACTCCAATGGCGGCGGCGGCGACTCAAAATGGCCGCCACCTCCCCCTCTCTCGCGCACCGTACCATGCAACACGGGTGCCAATTGGCCAGCGTGGGGAACGACGGGAGAGGGCTAGGAATTCAGCCAATCAGAATACGGTTTTCAAAAGGACAGTAGATAGAGGGCCTAGGAGCTGCCGGAGAGGAAGCGTTGGTCTACGTCGAACCGGAGTCAGAGCGGAGGGCGGGAAAAGGCAAGAGGTGGAGCGCGCCCTGATTGGGTTATGCGCGCGCGCCAGCAGCTGTAGGAGCAAATGAAGAAAAAGGAGTAATGATTTGGCCCAATCGGCAATCAGCTATCAGAGTGAACGCTCCACAGCCTTCCCTGCGCTGTCCTTTTATCAAACGAATTTTCTCTGTAACACACATCCTGATTGGCCTAGATCTCCCGCCCCTTTTGGAGTCCCAGCAGGTAGATGCACCAGAACCAATCAAATGGGTAGTCGGCAGAAACTCCTCCTTCCTGTTGCCTTTAAGAAACCGGAAAGAGATGAATTCACTGAGGGCCCGCCCCTGCCGTTAGGGCGGTTTCAAAACAATCTGTCCACCAATTGCAGTCAATGTTTTATCTCGCCAAAGTCGATATAGGTTGATGGCTGTATGAAAAGCTAACCAGATTGGCTATTCTGCAGAGGATGGCCTCACAGATTTTGCTGTAGAGGGAGATATACGGAATAGAGATTAAGTAGATATATTACTCATAAACTGTTAGGAACTCCGCTGCCTTTATGAAAAGCAAAATTTTAAACTTTAGCGAGCCTTCTAGAGTTGAAAATAAAGGCTAAAAATAACGGGAGAAAAGCTGTATAGGAAGCCGCCCCCCTTTCCCTTTGGTAGTACATCTCACAGGGCGGCTCTTCTCGCGGCAGTCTTTTCTCTATGGTCCGTTCCTAATGCGGACAGGGCGCTCCGCACGCGAACATAGAGTCTTCCCCTCCGAAAGAGTGCCACGAGTTCACCGATCTCCACCCTGAACCCTCTAAAATGTGTTCAGTAGACCTGGCTGCTTAGTATCTATACCGACAGATTCCTAATTGTATCTCACGCGAATACACACAAACGTCACAATGTCTAACGCTGCACCACCTGTCGCCTCTTAACTCAGAAGACAAAACTTGTTTGAGATACACAATCGAAATACACAGTGCAGGGCTAGGAGATGGGCAGTTCAGTGGTAGCGCCCTTGTCTAGCATGCACTAGGCCCTGAGTTCCATACAAGCACTGAAAAAAAAATTCACAACGCAGACGCCCCCTACCTACTGAGCCACACGTTAAGGCCACAAAAAAGCCAAACACAACCTTTATTTAGACAAAGGCGCATACCACAGAAATATAACAAAAGGTGTGAATCACATCAGAATGCACAAGTCAGTATAACACACCAAACTACGGCGAGACGAGCCCGCTAACGCCCGCACAGGCAGGCAACACCGCATGATAAAGACACGAGGGACAGTTACACTACAAGCTTACACGACCAGTAACCTAAACACACAGCATCCACTCAGCAGCGGACAGACACTCACGTGGGCCCGGAGGTTCCAGTCCAGACACCCCGCCCCTCGCCCACGTCCGACTTCCTCTCTCCTCCCAGCTCGGCACAACGATCTGTTCTAAAAAAGTTTGTGGCCCGGATTGAACTGTCTCGGGTTCCCAGGAGCCGCCACTGGGCGGCGTTCGGGCGCTGCCGAGGGTTCTTCCATCGGCTGCCGGACACACCCAGGAACAAGTGTGAAAGCCTGAGGGACCCCTTGTGGGTCTGTGGATTGCGGGGTTCCATGCCTGTTTCCGTGTGAGTCTAAACGTGTGTGTGTGTGTGTGTGTGTGTGTGTGTGTGTGTGTGAAGACTTGTACTCTATGTCTCTGAGTGTGTGTTACTTTGTTCTGTGTCCCCGTTTCTCAAATTTCTTCCTATTCTTGTGGGTATCGGTGCATGTTTGTAAATAAGTTTGTGTGCTTTTATGCCTGCTACTTTATGTGTTCGTTTTTGTCTTTGTTCTTGTGACCAGATGTCACAAGAGCATGTAGATTAATTCATGTGTCTTGTTACTTTGCAGTGTATATGACACTGCGAATATAAATCTACCTGCCTATTCTTTGGTATGGGGATTGAACTCACAAGCTTGCACTTACCAGGCAGGTGCATGTGCCACTGAGCTAAATACCTGGTCCTATGGAGATCGAACTCATGACCTTGCGCTTGCAAGGCAGGCGCTTATGCTGCCGAGCTAAATCCCCAGCCCTCTTATCTGCCTATTCTTGACTAGTTTTCTAAGACTGTGAATTTCTTCACTTCTGGGTGTTTTTGTCTATTTGTATGTTGATTTTTAACCTCTCTAGTGAGAATTTCCAGAGCTCATCAAACCCTTTTACTAATAGGAAGCCAATTTGCCAGGGGGAAGAGCTCATCGTGGTGAATGGAAACAAGAGGAGACAGAATAGTGATTGACAAAATTTTATGTGACCCTATAGAGGCACGGAAGTCCACATTTTGCACAGGGAGGGTGAAGACTGGCTCAAGAGGGCAGCAAGGCCCAAAGAGGGAGATGGTCTCTTCCCTGGAGGGAAAGGAGGCATCCCTAGTTGCATTGCACAGGCTTGAGGGGGGGGTACACCCCCACATGAGGGGGGAAAAAGCATAAATGGCTAAGAAGGGAACCAGTTGTAACCTTTGGGTTAGAACCATGGTATCGTACCTACTGTTGTCAATGTGTAGAATCTTAGAAATATAGAAGATTTGCATCTTAACCTTATAGTGCCTAGAACCTTAAGATTTTAGAAATGTATATTCTTGGACCTTTAATTATAATCCTAGAAATGCAGAGTACAGCATAGAACCTAGAGATGTCCAGCATTAGAAATGATTAGAATTTTGATGTCTAGTTAGTAGTGATCATGAGTGTCTTATTATTTAGATGCTTGGTATCCAGAATTTTGGGTCATTGTGATCTTACAGTGCCTTGAAACATAAAACAGGCCAACATTAGAATCTTAGAGTTTAATACTCTAGAATCTTGGGGCATATGACCTAGAATTTTAGAGAATCTAGGTTCTTAAATTAAGTTTTAGAATAAACATCTTAGAACATTAGACCTTAGAATCTCCATCTTTAGACTCCTAGAACTTTTGACTTGCTGATTATAGAATCTCAGACCTTTCAAATCCAGGATCTCATACGACAGGATCTGTCATTAGGATCTTAGAACTTAAGAAAATAAAAATCTGAAGGCTTATGATGCACATTCTTATAAGCAGGATATCTAGACTCAGAGAGCCTTTGACCATCAAATTTTAGAACAGTAGGCTTTAGAGCCTCCATGTCTAGAATGGTAGAATCTTCAGAATTGTAAAATCTAAAGTCTTTGCACTAAGGACTCTGAACTCTAGAAAAATAAAAATCTAGACTCATGGAGTCTTAAATTCTAGAACTAGAATCTTTAGCTTTAAACCTAGACTCTTGGGCCCTTATCAAGAATCTTAGCACACTTGTAGTCCCAGCTACTTGGGAGGCTGAGGTGGAAGGTCACTCGAGCCTAGGAGTCCATAGCAGCCTGGGTGTGGAACCACAGTACTTTAGAATTAGGGACTGGAATTTCAGTTCCTTGGATTCACTAGCAACTTTGATATAGACTGTTTAGGCCTTAGAATCTAGATCTGGGAGGACTCTTAGAGATGGCATGCCAGTCATGTATTTGTTTGAGACAGTCTCGCTATATAGCTCAGGCTGGCCTAAAACCCTCTATGTAGCCGCGGCTGGCCTTGAACTTGGCAGTCCTTCTGCCTCAGCCTCCTGAGTGCTAGGATTGCAGGTCTGTACCACCATGCTCAGCGCAGCCACTTATTATGGAGGAGGATGCCGTGATGCAGAGAAGGGGAAGGCTCTGTCTGGGATGGAGGTGGAAAGGGTAAGAAGATAAGGCTGTAGCTGGGGACAGGCCTGGAGTGGGAAAGTGGGAGTGGGGGATGAGGTTTCCCCAGTGGCAGTGGCTAGCTTGGATCCTGAGAGGGAATCCCAGGTGGGGGGTGGTCTCAGGCTCCCTCCTCCTGCCCTGGGGGTGCTGGGGAGACCCTGTCAGCAGGCATAGTGGGGCCAGGGGCTGTAGAAGGGCAAAGGACATAGCGTCCGGCAGGATGGACCTCAGCTGCGGTGAGGCAGCTGCAAGAATCTTTAGGGTCAGGCTGGGTTGGGGGGTCAGCTCCTCCAGCAGCTCCAAGGGGTTCAGGATGACCTCCGCCCTCATCCATGTTGACATAGAGGATTTCATCAGGCTCCTGGGCAGGAGGCAGGGCCTTCAGTGTATTCTCTAGGTCTTCCCGCAGCTCTGTAAAACTTGGCCGATCTCGGGGGTTCAGCTCCCAACACCGGGACATCAGGACATACCTAAGGCAACAAAGTGAAGGGTGGGAGACTGATCAGCGGCTCAGAAGGGAGCATTCTGGCAGGTGGGAGATATTTTAGGACATTTGGAGGCTGGTGGTTGCAGGGAACTTCAAGAATTGGAGCCCTAGGGGGTTTAGGTATTCTCAAGAGTTTCTGGGGGAGCCTTAGGAAACCCAGGAACTAGGAAGGGCTCTCTTGAATCTGGGGTGCTGTTCTAACAATGATTTGTTAGAGTAGATCTTCCCAAATTGACCTTCAGAACTAATGCTAACATCAAAGCTAGCATTAAAGACAGGCTTTAAAATAGGTCCATAAAGACTTTTGCTTTTTGTCATGTTTTGTTTTTTTGAGACAGAGTCTTTATAAGTTGCCCAGGCTGGTCTTGAATTTGTAGGCCTCCTGCCTCAGTTTCCCCAGTGCCACCATGCCTGGCTAGTCCATAAAGTGGATGATGCTCCTCTATTCCAAAAATGGAGCCTAAGGCCCATCTCTTGAGCGTGGGTAGAATTTCATGTCAACAGAAGTAAAGGTGTGTGTGATTCTGAGTCTAGGTCATAAAAGGCATTGCAGCTTCCTCCTCGAACTTTCTGGGTTCACCATGCTGTGGGGAAGCTCAAGCAGTACTACAGAAGGGTCTATATGGTGAAGGGCCTCCAGTGTCAACCTCGTGAGTGTGCCACCTTGAAAGTGATCTCCCAGTCCCAGGTCTTCAGATGACTGCAGCTCAGCTGACATCTTGACTGTCATCTCATTGGAGAACACAAGACAGAATCACCTAAGTGGTTCAGACTCCTGACTTTCTGAAACTGTATGAGAAAATAAATGTTTCTTGTGTTAAGCTACTAGATTTTGAGGTCTAGATAACTAATACAGCAACTGCACAACCTTTGTTAATAACTCATCCTCCCAGTAGGCCTTGATAGTGACATCAATGTATTCCTGTGCCTGTAATAAGAATCAAATTAGTTATATGCAAAGCACCTAAGAAAACTGTCTTCTAGTAAATTCTATAAAATGTCAGCTGTAAACATGGGCATGGTGGCACGCACTTGTAATCCCAGCATGCTGGGAGACTGGGGCAGCACAATCTCAAGTTTGAGCACAGTCTGGGCAACTTAGTGACTGAATGGGACTCTGTTTCAAAATAAAAAATTAAAAGGGCTGGGGCCATTGCTCAGTTGAAGGCCCTGGGCTCAACCCTCAGTACCACAACAAAACACAAAACAAAACAAAACAGCTCCCATGTATGTAGGCCAGTATTCCTGCTTCCCTCAGACTTGTGAATACCCAAGGGGGACACAGGGAGACTGAAGCCTCAGGATGTCTCCTCTTACCCCAGTAACACCTCTCTCTACCCTCCAACGGCTGGCTAAACATCATACCCTTTTCTGCACATCATGATATAGCAAAGGTTGATACGCTAGTCCTAAAGGGTCTGTGCAAACAGCTCCAGAGAATCTAAAGAAGACCAGGAAAACAGATGGGAGGGTTGTGCAGAGGGTCTACGGTGTTAAGACTCATCAAGGCAAAGTTTGGGGTGATCAGAATGAATTAGAAGTCTTACACACTGGCGGTCCCAGAGGCAGGACCATCAAGGAAGATCATGCCAACTGTTCACTACTAAAGGATAACTGACTGAGGAGGAGGGGAAGATCTAGCCTGCAGTCCATGCAGGACAAAGCAGGATAGGGCTTTATTAGCTAATTGCACCCCACTAGGAATGGTCCTACTGGGAGCCCTGGTGAAGAGGCAAGAGGGCTGCTGAACATTCTGAGGGATTCCATGCAGTGTCTTGGAGATGTGAGGGCCATGTGTGGGTGCTCAGGACTTTGCGGAGTGGATTCTGGGGTGAGGAGGCAGGTTCAAAAGGTCCTCACAGGCCATCCAGACAGTCCACAGGCTGCTTCAGTCGATTCCCCTGGCGCAGGTAGTCATAAATCTCACTGTTCTCCACTCCGGGATATGGCGTTTGGCCTCGCGTGGCAATCTCCCACATTGTCACCCCGAAGGACCACTGAGAGCAGCAGAGAGGGAGAATTAAAAGTCTCTCCTACACAAAGACACCTCTCCCTCACAGGTTCACATGTGCGCTCACACTCTGGTGCATATGTTCATAGCCATCCCAGTAGGTACACCACAGGTGTTTGTAGAAATACTTTGGCACAGGTACACACACCTATGGGTGACCTTTATGGGTGCAGAAACATGAGTATCCATGAATATATTCACATACTTCATGGACACATGATGGCATGTGTCACCCTCCATGCTGGCTGCATACCATGTACAAGTGTGGGCACATGCATGCATGGTCTCCACGGCTTCTCCTAACCTAGACTGTCCACACTGCCACCATGTACCTGAAAGTCTGTATGCATCCCTGCTAAGTACACACTGCTGCTCACAGATGCCCACCACGTCTCAAAATGTGCCCAGACCACATAGGTTCCTACTCAGGGAAGCCCACATGTTCCTGGGCGCCCCGCACCTGCAGCCGCCTGGGAATGGTGTGAGATAGGCTACTCCCGCCCCCTGTAGTGCCCTGTTCTTGGCGGAGGTGCATGTACCACATCACTCTTGCTGGTGTAGACACGGTCAGCTAGGCTCTCAATGGCGATCCACTTAACCGGCATCTTGGCAATGCGACCCTGGCGGTAGTAGTCCCCATTGTAGATCTTCTTGGACAGCCCAAAGTCTGCCACACACACGGACATGTTCTCGTTCAGCCTGCCCAGATTAGGGGAGGAATGGAATCAGGGCATTGGTAGCCTCCCCCAGCAAGTCGGCCTGGGTGCTCCCACAGGCTTCCACCTCCTTCCCTCACTGTCCTGCCTGGAGCTGGGATCTGTTCCCTGCACCCTCACCCAGCCCCAGAAGGAACTGTTTAACTTCTTGTTCCCTCTGTAAAATGCGGGTGGGACAAAGGGCTTCTAAAAGCCTTCCCAGCTGTGGCTTTTTGCCAAATTCTCGAACTATATGAAATACATACACATTCTGTGTTTACTATCTATAGGATATAAGGGTGTATATTAATGTGCACAGATCATAAGTGAATTTGAATTTTCACAAACATATCCTGGACCCAGATTAGGAAACACATCTTAAATGTAGGACTTTCTACAAGACTACTGGCCTTGGCTCATCCAAAAGAATAGGTCATAAAAATATAAAAAGGTGGTGTCGTGTGGGGGCTACTCTAATTTAAAATAGACTGAAGGGGTATAACAACTAAGTGCAATTTGGAAATCCTCATTAGATCCGGGTTTGGGGGAAATTTTAAATATAAAAGACAATTTAGAGTACAACTGGAAGAATCCGAATGAGGGTTGGCTTGTTGCACAATCACAACTAAGTTCCTCAGGTATGATAAATGGACTGTGATAAAGCAGGAGAAAGTCCTTATTCTTAGAGCTGCCTACTTAAGATTTAGGGGTGAAGTGACCACTCATTGGATCCTTGATTGGTTACTCTGGAAATCAGATGTGTTCCTGTAGAAAGAATTTAAAGTCAGACTCTCAATGCACCTATCAAAAATGAAGAGAATGGATGATCTCAAACAATGACAGGGAAATTCTTCAGCAACACTAAGCTACACTGAGTTGTCAACTGTTTTCACATTGAAAGCAATAGCAGACCTAACTGCAATCTCACCCAGTTCATAAATATCTCAATTGCAGGACTATAGAATTCTGATGGTGATACGTAAGGACATGTAAGCAAACAGAGGCCCTATTTTAAAAATCGACAGGAATTTTTAATAGGAGGGAGGATCTACAACTTCATTTTGGAAATATTTCTCACCAGAAAGGCCCCCCCTTATTTTAAGGAGCCAGGTAAATTAGAAGATCTGAAAAGGTCAACTGGAGACCTTGATCTTCCATGTACTCCACAAACTTCTTTTGAACTCAATCATAACACTGTCAATCTCAATAAATGATTTCTAGCTCCTGTGAGTTAAAAGTAAAGCCCTGATACATTTTTATTCTTTCAAGACAAACAAACAAACAAATATTTAGGGATGAAGTATCATGATTTCAGTAAATTGCAAATGGCTGAGGGGCGAGAAGAAGACAGAAACGTGGCAAAATGTCAACAAGGGTGCTCAGTGTAAGACTCTCTCAACAACTTTAGCACTGCAATTTCTCAAAATAAAAAGTTGACGGGGAAAAAAGTTTCCATTTCTGTATTGCTGAGAGTTCTGAACATTGATGCTGTTGTAGAGAATTCTTTGACTCTCCAGCTACGATTTCTATGAGTCTGATATCGTCTCAAGACTGACAGCCGGGTGGGGGGGGTACTGTGGATTGAATTTAAGGCCTTTGCACTGAGCCACATTTCCAAATCTTTTTTTTTATTCTGTGAACGGTCTCACTAAAACACTAAGTTGCTCAGGCTGGGCTCAAACTAGCAATCCTCCTGCCTCAGCTTCCCAGAGTGCTGAGATTACAGGTGTGTGTCATGGAATTAATATTCTAAACTTGTGGTTCCACTCCCTGCATCTTCCCTGACTCACTCAGTAAGAGAAGGCACTCAGCATGGTGCAGAAAGAAATGAGGCTCACATGTCACCACCCTGCCAGTCACTTTTGTCCCTCTGCTCACCTCTTACTGTGCAGTGAGGTATTCCCTACCCCATCCCTTCTCCCTCCACATCTAAATACTGCTTCAAGCTCTCAGTTCAGGGCCCCTTTCTCCAGAAAGCCTTCCCAGACTCCCTTGCTGACCTTTCTAGCCCAGTCCCAAGTTCTGACCTCTCCTTAGGGGTCCAGCTTCCCTATCAGCCTGGGAAGGAGGGAGGGATTCCCAGAAGGCTTGGCACTCACATGCAGTTCCTGGCAGCCAGGTCCCGGTGTATGAATCTCTTAGTACTCAGGTACTCCATGCCACTGGCGATGTCTGTCATGAACTTTACCAGCATCTGAGTGGGCAGGAACTGAAGACCAAGGCAAGGAGTAGTAAAGATCTTCAGAATCTCCAAGGTCCATCCCTCCTCATTTTTCTCTTGCCCTGCTGTGTTTGTCTAGCTTTGCCTGCAGTGATTTCCAGTGACTCTGAGAGTTAAATCCAACCCCTTTCTGTACCCTATAAGGCCTTATATCATTCACTTTTGTTTTTCTCTCTGATTAATTTCCTACCACCCTTGCCCTTGATATACATCCCAGCCAGGGGTCTCCTTTTTGGTCTTCTGACAGCCACGCTTGTTCTCACTTCCAAGACTTTGCTCTTGCTGCACCTTGGCTCAGATTGTGTCCTGTCTGGATCCCCACATCCCACCAGCTGGCTCCTCCTTCAAGATTACCTCCTCAGTGAGGCATTCCCTGTTCACCCAAACTAATTCCTTGGCCTCCTTATCATTCATCCTGTATTTCCTCCCCAGCACTTAAATGACCTTGTTTATGTAGTCGTCAGCCTGTTTATTGCCTGGTTCCCCCTGCTGGAAGACAGGCTCCATGAGAGCAAGTTTAGGGTCACCAGAATCTCTGCCCACAATCTGAACAGTGCTGGGTACCTGATATCTGCTCACTTAGTATTTGACCTATGATGAAATGTGCCTCACCACTGGCTGGTCCCCAAGCCGAGAGTAGAGGAGGAAACTGTGTAGATCGCCATGCTTCATGAATGGTAAGATGACCACAGGTGCTGGGAAGCCCTCTCGTTCAGAACCCTGGAAGCAGACACCTAAACCCCCAGGCTGCCGGTTCATACCCAGTTGGGCAGAAGGGAAAGCCAAGCTTCCTCCCAGCCAGACTTAGCCTCTCCCCCTCCCTCCCCTTCAGATCTGACTTTCACAGAGCTGTGTGTGTGTGTGTGTGTGTGTGTGTGTGTGTGTGTGTGGTGGGGGGCAAGGGTGGAGCTTTAGAGAAGTCGTTTCTAGCAGACTTCCCAGGGATGCTTCCGGAGCCCTCCTGGGGACCTCAGCTATTTCTGGGAATGGTCAGAGGTCACATTCCAAGTTAAGGGAGAAGAGGAGGGGGAACTTGCTGATCTTGAAGAAGAGGGGAGCACGGAGCCTGACGTTTGATCGTCCCAGTGCTATAAGGAGGGCTCTTTCCTCTGGTGTGGCCCCTCGGGAATCTGTCCCCCTCTCACCGATGAGCCGCATGACATTGGGGTGGTCGAATTCCTTCATGCAGACCGCTTCACTCAGGAAGTCCTCCAGCTCTGATCTGGTGCAGATGGCAACTTGGGGAAGGAGGAAGGTGGACAAAGGGGAAAGGAGGGGAGAGAGGCTTTCCCTTTTCCTCTTCCTCTCTACCTCCACTATCATCAAGCATGATTATTAAACTGGCCATTGTGGCACGCACTTGAAATCCCAGCACTCTCTGGGAGGCTAAAGTACCACTTAGTGACTTAGTGAGACCCTGTTTTAAAATAAAAAATTCAGTGTGAAGGCCCCAAATTCAATCCCTGGTACTGAAAAGACAAACAAAAAGGTTAGTAAATTCCAGCTGCTATACTTTAGAGCTTTACTTATGTTAACTCATTTCGTCATCTAAGGTGCTGCTTCAATTAGGAAGCATCAACTATTATTTCTTTTTTTTTTTTTTTTTAGTTTTCTGAGGTAAGATCTCTGTGTAGCTCAGCCTGGCCTCAAACTTGCAGCAATCCTCACTCTCTCAGTTGCTGAGATTACAGGTATGTGCCACTATGCCTGCTATGAGCCTTATTTTAAAGATGAGGAAGCCAAGGTACAAAAAGGTCAAGGAAATTACTTAAGGGCACACATACTCCGAGATGAATAGGCAGAGCTGAAAGCCAGGCCATCTGGCTCTGGGGGCCATGTGCTCACTATCATGCTGGCTGCTTCCCAGCACTTTTGCAATAGCTGTGGGCACCCAGATGATGATTAAGAGCCCATTTTACAGCTCAGCATACTGGTTCATAGACTCTAAGTAACCTGCTCAGGATCATATGGCTGGGCTTAAAATCTAGGCTGAGAACATAACCTGATCTGCAAGGGTGTGCAGTGATGACTCCACAGCCAAAGCTTATTTTCCTTTGCTTTCTTTTTTTCAGTTCTGGGGATTGGGCCCAGGGCCTTTACATGGAGCTCCATCTCCAACTCCATTTTTAATTTTTTATTTTGCACAGGTTCTTGCCTCTTTGCTAAGTCACTCAAGTTAGTCTTGAACTTGCTGTCCTCCTGCCTCAGCTTCCCAGAATGCTAGGATTAAAGACTGGTACCAAGTTTTTAAGTCATATAGTTCAGCAAGGGTCACTTCTATTGCCTCCAACCTCAGCCTGAAACTCGTATGCTTCTACTTTTCTATATAGAAAGGACTTGGCCCTGTGCTTTCTTTGCTGTGTGAGTCTGGACTGGCTCTCACCCTGTCTGATGATATACATAATGTGGCAGTAGTTCCAATTAACTCCATCTCCAGAATTAAGTGCTTGTCTCACAAGAGCACTAAGAGGTAGGGAAAGTATGAGCATTTTTTTCCAGACAAGAGAAGAAAGGCTCAGGGAAGGAGAATCACTTGCTTGAGCTCCCAAACAAAAGCAAAGCTTGGTAAATGAAGCCAGATGTGCCTCATTCTGGACATACCTTGCTCTATTATGTATCACAAGGAGGTGGCTCCTGAAAACTACATTTCCCACGATCCCTCCCATAATGGTTCCCTTTTGGAGTTTGCCAATGGTAGGCAAGACGTGAGACTGACAGGTGGGAAAGAGGAGGGGAGAAACTAGGGTATTTCACTACCTTTCTGCTTCTGTAATTGCCTTGGCATGGTTAAACATCCCTTGCGTTCTACCTCCCATTAGGAGCTCCTAGCTCTATGTTTCCAACTTCCACCAACTTTTCCTGGCAGTGGTAGCACCACTTCCTTCCTCTTCCTGCAGGCCTAGTGCTGGCAGAGACTTCCTGCTGCTGCTAACATTTCAGGTTCACACTGTCCTGGTTGTTCCTTCAGTCCTTCTTCCACCATGGTACTAATGTCCCTGTATTGAATTTCTCCATTGAATTACCTGGCATGGGCTCCATTTCCCAGCTAGAAATACTGGCATTTTATGCTATGGCCAATTTACCACTAACTTCTGCTCACCTGCCTCTCTGGGGCATAGGGAAGAGGCTGGGTTTAGGGATGAGGGTCTGCTATGTGTGTGCAAGCATGCACAGACTCACTCTTCATTGTCTTCACAGCCACCTTGAGGATGGAGTCGTCCTGGTTCAGCTGGCCCTCCATTACAGCTCCAAACTCTCCTGTAGAGGGCAGGAGGGAGACACTGACCTGGAGGGGCAGGCATTTCGACCATAATTCCTGTTGTTGAGTGAGAGTGGTGAAGTGAAGGCCTTCAGAGTTCAGGGGGATAGGTGTTGTTTGCTGGGGAACTCACCTTCCCCCAGTGTCTTCCCCAGAGCCACCTTGTGCCGGTCCACCATCACATCCCGCAGCTTTTCCTTCAGCTCTTCGCTGATGCCCAGGCTGTTCACTGCAGGGAGGATGAACAGAGCCGTCATGTGGGGTTGACATTCAGGTGACACTTGCCAGCAGGGGTATGCCCATTGCTGAAGCTCCAAACTACTTCCACATTAGCTATTACCCTGAACATCCTATTATCCCAAGCCTACCTCCTTCTCTAGACCCCTAAACTTCCCACCACAGTAGTAACTACAGGGTTAAAGCCTGACCACACTCTTGCTCCCATATATGCTCTGATTGGTCAGCACCCTGCTGTACCAGTTGTTAAAGCTGTTTTTCTTTTTCTTTCTTTTTTTTTTTTTTGGTACCGGGATTGAACTCACGACTACATGCTTGCAAGGCAGGCACTTATGCCAATGAGCTAAATCCCCGGCCTTGTTTTGTTTTGTTTTTTTAAGAGAGGAGTTTGAAATGTTTAAGGAAGTAAAATACTAATTACCCTGATTTGATTATTATACACTGTATACATATGTCTAATTGTTCCCTTATATTCCATAAATATGTGCAATTATTATGGATCAATTACAACAT